>JBAMCI010000200.1:0-202500 GCA_037075265.1 Drosophila nigricruria | reverse complement strand
GTCGTCGTTGCAGGATTTGTCTGTTTTGTGATTGTCGTCGACGGCGACGGCGACGGCGGCCCAATCCCCTCCTGTCCCTCCTGCCCCTCCGCCTGCTCCTCCTCCTCCTCTACCGTCTGCTGTGACATTCTGTAGGCGCTATGGCGTGCGAAATTGTAAATTTTTGTATCTCCCGCCACTCCGCCCTCAGCCACTCCTGCTTCTCCAGCTGTTGCCGTCCATGTTTTGCTTTGTTGTTTTTGTGTTTTTGGGCATATGCATTATTAAGAATATACTCAGCTGTCAACAAGTCAGCGTCTGGTGCACGGCACAGGCTCGGCTCTGTTTTTGTTCAGACTGCGGGCGTCTGGACTTTGATTGGCCCCCGCCAAAAACATTTGAATTTTGCGCTGCGCCTCGCCTTGATTCCGGGGGGGCTTATGCTGCTCGCTTAGTTTAATTCTCAGTTACTTTTGAAGTTGGCAAATTTTGATGAAATTTGCTACAGCCTCTAATGCCCTTTCTCTCTCTCTCTCTATCTATCTCTGGCTGTGTGGAACAACTGCTGCTTTAAAGACCCACCTAACTGACCCTGTTTCCCGTCGGTTGGTGCTAATGATCGCAGTTATTGAACTCGCTTGTCCCTTGTCTAGCCACGGCCCTAACTGGCCCGTCGATGAATCATGAGTACGTGCCGAAAGTTTCACTTTGGGTTTTTCGCTTTTCGGCTTTTCGCTGCATGAGCTGAAAAAGTTGACTCTGCTTGACCTGCACCAATAGTGCGCGCCTTTTTCGAGTTGTGCTTAAAAATTTATTTCATATTTCTGCTGACAACACGAGGGGACGACAGCAGGCGGGTTGCTGCTGCTGCTGCTGTTGCTGCTGGTGCCGCCACAGGAAGCTGCAGCTGAGCTGGCCGCTTTGCTATTTACTTTTCATTTATTTGAAAAAAAAAGAAGAAAGAGAAAAAAGAAAAAAGAAAGAGAGAAAAAAGCGCCGCTGCTGCAGTTACATAGACCTGCCTGCTGCCACGCCCCGCCAACGCCCCGCCAACATTTTGGCTCGTCACTTTTGCTCATTGGACACGTGTTCACAAATATTTGTGCTACGTGGCTGCACACCTTTTCGCATTTCCACTCCCCAGTCATTTGTGCCTTTGTGTACCCTAGACTCTTTAATTCAGCAAAGGGTATACAACTTCTAATGGCCAATTACATAGTTTGCTGCCAAGTGCTCCAAGTGAGCCTCGATTAAAAATAGAAAATAGACTTGCCTGCAGTTAGAAGTTGATAGTGTGACTTAGAGGGAAAATGGAGAAGAGTTTGTAGATAAGGAGAGAAAAATAATAAAGGGCTAACTAAAAGTTAGCTAATATTTGTCGAAACCCAGTTTTACGAAGCAAAATTGACCAAAAGGACTCAGAATCTATCTAGAATCTAGCCAAAAACCTGACAATTTTATGTTTTTAGATCTGATAATTAAAATTTAATGTTGCTCATTATAAATAAATTCTTGAGAAATTTCTGAGAAATTCTAGAGAAATTCAGGATAAATTCTTGATAAATTTCTGATAAATTCTTAAAAATTCTTGAGAAATTCTAGAGAAATTCAGGATAAATTCTAGAATAACTCTTAATTAATTCTTAATAAATTCCAAATTAATTCTCGATAAATTCTTGGCAAATTCTTGATAAATTCTTGATAAATTCTGGAAAAATTCTTCATTCCTTCAATTTATCAATTCTTGATATATTCTGAATAAATGCTTAATTAATTTTAATTAATTCGTGATAAACTCCTAATAAATGCAGAAAAAATTCTGGAGAAATTCTTGATAAATTTCCGAAAAATTCTTGATAAATTCTGGAAAAACTCAGGATAAATTCAGGATAAATTGCTAATTAATTCTAGATAAATTCTTGATTTATATTAACTCTTGATATCTTAAGAACGTCTTTCTTGATTCTTTATAAACTCATGATAAATTCTTGTTAAATTTCAGATTAATTCTTAATAAATTCTTTATTTACTCTTAGTTAATTCTTGATGAATTCTTAATAAATTCTTTATAAATTCTGAATGATTTATTGATTAGCTCGGGATTTATCCTCATTAGAATCTGGACAGCATTTCGAATGATTTTTCATAAAGTCCCCATAAATTCTTGATACATTCTTGTTCAACTTTTCATTAGTTTCTGATAAATTCTTGATACAATTTTGATACATTTTTTAGAAATTCTTTGTAAATTTTGTATACATTCTTGATAAATTCCTCATAAACTTATGATACATTCTGGCTAGGCTACTGAAAATTCTTTGATCAATTCTCAAGCGATATGCAAATGTTATATATAAGAACAGATATATATATATATCTATAAATTATGTGGGGTATATGGAAATCTTGTTTATGCTCAACTGTAAAAGCTACGCAGCAAATGTTAGTTGAATTTAGTATCAAAGAACGTCAAAATCAATTTTTTTTTCTGTGCGAATGCAACTGAAAATTTTTTGGACGACGTTTATTTACACAAACGTTGCGAACGTGAAAAAAAAATGAATTGAAATAAAATAGAGACAGCGGAAGCAAAGAAACCCGAACATCGACAAATTTACCGGACGCATGTTGTTTCCTATACAGCCAGCTGCTATATATATATATATATTTGTTTTTTTGTATTTTGTATTTTGCCGATCCGGCTCTGATTTTCAATAAGCGCGGGAATCGAACACGAGTCTCGAACGGCAAATAGGTTTAAAATCATTTGCCGGTCGCTTGGCAGCTGATAATTTTCCGATTTTCATTTGTGGCCGTTGCAATTTAATTTTTGTTTAGCGCCAATTTGAATGCCAACACACAAAGTACATGCGTGTGCGTATGTGTGTGTGTGTGTGTGTATTGGTATTTGCCCGGCCATAGAGAAATTTAATTGCGAGGTAAAATTGTAAACCAATGCCGTGGTTTGCACTTTAAGCTGCAGCCTACGAACTGCAAATGGGAAATACGAATGTATTTTGTTTGCCAAATGTAGGACCCACAATGTTTATGTTTATATTGGATTGAATGGGGGGTAGTGAGTGCTGCTGTCGCCCACTTGCGGGTTCAAATATTTGCCGGCGCCTGCTTTTGAGCGAAGGCTAATGCCTATTGGTGTGATTACCATTTGGATAGCAACTATTTGGCATTGTCTGTGTTGACGCTGCGGTTTGCTTATTGCTGTCAACTTTTCTGGTAAATTATATTCCAGTAATCTGTGTGATACAGTGCCGCACGAAAGTATTTCAACAAAGATTTCGCCGTCCGTCTGTCTGTTGAGTGAAGTTCTTTTGGCCCAATGGGCAAATTGCATTTATCTCGCTTAGTGAAAAGTTTCGTTAGGCAAACAGCATTCCAGTTCATTTGTTCTTTACAATTCAACACTTTGGCTACATATAGTATATATATTGATTATATGGGTGCTAGGCTGACCCATATATGTATATAATTTACATTTACAGCAGCTCAACGGCTGCCCTTTGCTTTCGCATACTTTTTAAGCTGTCAATTTATTATAGCCCACTTTTAAGCTGTCTATTTAATATTTTGCTGTTGCATGCAGCTGCCGCCCATGGGCCATTGATATGGCAATAGGCAACAGTTTAAGCGCACACTTTATGCCCTGGAATTGCCTCAAATGTTATCTGAATGGGCAGCCGGCCGTATGTGTGGACAGGCGACTTAGCCTTCTTTCTTTTTTCTGTTTTTTGTTGGGAGCACTGGCAAGAGATACAGATACAGATACAGATAGTTGCAAATGTAAAGGTGTGTGTGGGTGTGTGTGTGTGAGGTGAAATTCAATTGCAAAATGTCGAAGACAACACGACGTTCAGCTCAAACTGGCAAAACTTACCCGCTGTAACTTTTCGACTATTTGCACTGGCTGCACTGACATGCAAAGTAGCAGAAAAATTGTCTGGCAAAGTTGCCAGCCAGCCAAACAGACAGACAGCAATCCATAAGACCTGCCCCAGCCCCAGCTCCAGCCCCTGGCATACCCTAACTTTTCAACCAGACGCATAAAGTAGCTGCAGCTGTATCTGTATCTTGTAGCTTGTTGTAGTTGCAGCTTGAAGCTGACTGCTGCAGCTGCTGCTGCTGCTGGTGTTACTGCTGGTGCTAAAGCTTTCGTTTTTGGCTTCTTTGGCGTATCTTAAAGATTTTTCACAGCATACAGCGCAAACTTGTCGAAAATGCTCGTATATACGAAAATTGTTTAACAAGTTGAATGCTGCCAACATTGAGCTGGCTGGCAGTGGAGACGACTGCGAGTGCGAGTGCGAGTGAGCGGGCAACTGTTTCACCTGTTTTCTTTCCGGGCCGTGCTGAGCCGGGTTTGGGCTTGGCCTGCTCAAACTTTTCACACCGGGCCATAAGTTTTGGCGCTCTGTCTTTGCTTTTTAGCCAACTGCAAATTCCGGCAGACGCAACGGCTTTAGTTTCAGTTTCAGTTTGCAGCTTCAGTTTCTCAGCTTTTAATTAAATAATTTCTGCTAACAACGGCAGCAGCAGCAGCAGCAGAAGGCGGCAATAAAATGTTTTTTACTCACTCTATCTTTATCTCTCTCTCGTTCTCTCTCTGCCAAGTGAACATTTCATATTTGATTTGGCTTTGGGTTCGTTTCGTTTCGTTCTCTGCAATTATTTCGGCTGGCAAAATATTTAACTGCATTTCCTATTGATTTTACTGCTTTGTAATCAACTTGGCTACCTGCAGGCAGCCAGGAAATTGACGATCTCCTGCAATTGTTATGCCTTGCCAAAGCCGTTGTCCCAGCCGGAGCGGCAGCCGATGTCGATGGCAAAGTCAAAAAGCCATTGCCATAGCCATAGCCAGCAGTCATTCAGGAAGTGAGCGCAGCTGCATTTGTCTATTTTTCTTCAGTCTTCTTTACACACACACATACACACACATACACACACACACACACATGGCAAGTTGCAGCGTTTTTAGCAATTTTACTTGACTTCTGCTGCTGGTCTGTTTGCCCTTGGTCAATAAATGAGCGTAATATTAAGACATTGATTCGTATGGCTAAAACGACATTGGCAACTCAGGTGAGGCAGAAAAATGCAATGCAATGTTTTCCGTTAACTTTGATTCGTATGGTCAATAGAGAACCCGGCCAGCCTAAGGGCCATTTGCTGCTTTTTTCCTTTGCTTTCTTTTTTTTATCCGATTGCAAGCGGCAACTGGCAAAACGTTTCTTAAAATCGGTAAACAAAACGAGGACTAAAGCAAGCAAATAGTAAACTGTTTAAACAGTATCTGAATAACTCTTCTTCTTTTCTTTCTTTTTTTTTTTAGCTTCAGCAATGGGTGTTGGCATTGTTCGAAATAGACAGTTTTTGCGAGTATAGACTGAAAGTGTTAGCCAAGGTTAGAGCAGTTTCCAGCTCTTGATTTCATTTAGCAATTACACAGACTGCAATTTACCTTGAAAGTTTTTTTCGGGTTTTCAAGAGAAATCGATTTGAATACGACTACGATTAAATTATGGGGCAGACCAATAGAATGACATTCATGACATTGAAATACCAAATTCCATATAAACCAATATTCAAAATCTTAAATTTACATCGTAAATCACTCAGCGGCATATACCTTAGCTTGATGTTAGCCTCAGCTGCCGCAGATATGTCCCATCGCTGCAGCTTTTATTTAGGTATAAGCTGACAAAACTGTCTTGATTGCTTGCAGCACGAATCCTTAGTCTTAGTTTCAGCCCGCATCTATGCCATCCAGCTGTATGGCATTGTGGCAAAGACGAGAGGAGGACTGACGCTGAGGAAGATCACTGGGTCAGCATGGAATATCCAGCAAGGAATATCCAGCGAGACCAAAAGATGAAGACAGAAAAAAAAAATTTTTTAAAATACCTCGAGAGACTAGATGCGCACCCAAAACAGCCTAGCTAGGTATTAAGGTACTGAAGCCCAAAGATCTGTTAGCCGCCTCAACTTGAACTAGAAGTAGACTCAGACTCAGACGGTAGAGCTACTGAACCGGATCTTGATTTAAAATCTATTAAATATTCCCTTGAACTTTGCCTGTAATAGTTACAACCTATAGCTCTTTCTTCTCCTAAACTACGTATTCTCTGTTCGTTATCTTCTTTAGTCTATTTAGATTAAGTTATCCAAAAGGTAGCAGGACATTCGTTAAGATTTTATTAAACAATCAACAACAAAACAAGCTCTTGAGTCAGATAGGTCACCTTGACATTTAAATTCTAATTTGCTTTACGCTTGTCGAAAATATGCATAAGAATTGGTTAAATATATCCATAACTGTATCAAATTTATTTGCATATTTAACTAGAATTTCTTAAAGTGGTTTAATATTAATTGAAAATGCGGCATCTACTTCAGCTCGTCAATTTGTTGCTTATGCTTTGTCTGGTGGCAAGTGGCCTCCCTCAGAACGAGTGTGCCGGTGAGTAGAAATCGATTAATAAATTACAAATAACATCATTTTGCTGATCGGTCTTTGAACAGGAGGTCACTATTGGGTAAACGATGAAAGAAAATGCGTTGCCGTGTATCATTGACCTTTGTCAACACGACTGACTGGCCACCCAATATACCAGTAAAAATTCTATACGATAAGGGAATATATTTGTTTGTTTGTGGACCAGATATCGGAATTTCATAAGACTATGGTGTGCTAGCCGTGTTTTTAAACGCACGATAAATATCAATAATACCAATAATACCAAAAAAAAAATTTTTCAATAATTTGTAACAAGCTCTAGTCGGCGGTACCCGACTAGAAGATCCCCTGAACCCTGCGATGAGTCGATACTCCAAACATTCTATGCTTATTTAAGATATACATACATAAATACAAGCAATACATGCACACACACATACACATACGCATAAGCTTACACAACAACTGCTGACTGCGCAGTTAGCGCAGCGACTGAGCGTGGGCTACGCTCATAGGCTTTACTATGGGAAACGAAATGTTTAATAACTTCTTTTGTAGATGGACTTGCTTAATCAAACTTTCAGAGGGTGATTATGTCATTCATATATGTGTATTTGCCAAAGCACAAGTCTCAAGTATTTGAAATACGAATTTGCAAATGCAAATTGGTGGCGAAGGGGGTGTGGCATCTAAAATCCAAAAATTTTCATTCATCACACGAATCTACACAGTAAATTTGGAGTCTCTAGCTCTTGCGGTATGCTTAACCGAAGAAAAGTTATCGATTATTATCGATAATAAGGAAACGAGATGAGTTATCGAAAATATAAAAAAAAAACTCGTACTGCGTAGGCTATAGACGAGTATTCTCTGAAAATTTCAGATATCTAGCTTTTGTGGTTTACGAGATCGCTACGTTCATACGGACGGACGGACGGACGGACGGACGGACTCAGCTCATCGAGCTGATCAAAAATATATATATACTTTATGGGGTCTGCGATGTCTCCTTCTGCCTGTTACATACATTTTCACAAAAACATTATACACTGATTTCCCATTTTCAATGGGTTCAGGGTATAATATAACTTAATGATCATAAACACTTAGATCATTATATTATAACTACAATTATTTAAACAATAATTATAATAATAATTTACCATATGAAAAGCATGAAACATGTCGATCTTTAGTTAAGGACTGATAGACATCAGCGCGTCGTTGCCAAGGGCCACAAATCAGCAATCAATTTAAAATTTACAATAGTTTTACTGTAAGTGTGGCGACTGAGAAGAGAAGCCCAAAATTAAATGTCTAACAAAATCGTTAAACAATGCTTAGATGGCAGTCTTGTTTAAACTAAAAATTATAACTAAGCTAAGTGATTCCTATAAAGAAATGACAAGCTGCAATATGATAAGAACAGAGCAAAAGTTGTTAACTTTTACGTTTTGTTAAAGAAAGTACATCTGATGGCAATTTTGATATTATTAAAATAACTTCTCTAAAAACATTAAGTCTTTTAGTAATTAGGCAACTTTTATATACTTTAACACAATATTTTGCATCAGAACATGTTACTCACCATTATCCTAAAGTCGAAATTATATAACATTATATTAATTTAATTTAATTTAATTTAAATGAATATCAGCATTGATATTAACAGTGTCTTAAAATTCACTTAAATGTTCTATGCTTAGGTCGCTATTATTGTTATCATATACATACATATGTATATGTATGTTACAGCTTTATAATAACATTATTATCAATAACATTAATATAATTATCAACATAAAAACAGAACCAATATATAATATATATAAAAAAAAAAAAAAAAAACCAACAAAAACTTAATGATCATAAACACTTAGATCATTATATTATGACTACAATTATTATAATTTAAACAATCGCTTAAAACTACAACACTTCCACTTAATATATTAAACATATTCTTAACTATTAATATAAAAAAAAACAACAAAAAACAAACAAATAAAAAAAACAACATACCCTGATTTCCCATTTTCAATAAGTTCAGGGAATAAAAACACCAAAAAAAGAAAAGAAAAGAAAAAAAAAAAAAAAAATTTAATGATCATAAACACTTAGATCATTATATTTTAACTAAAATTATTTAAACAATTGCTTAAAACTATGCTTATAATTATTACAATTCCACTTAATATACTTAACTTATTCTTAACATTTAAATACTTACCACATTCTGAAGAAGTGGTGGAACACTGCACTTTACTTTATATCACTTCACTTTACTGCACTGCACTGCACGACTGACCACCAGCAGGCCACAAAGACGACTGAAGTTGCGCAGAAACAGGCGCCCTTTATATAGGACAAAACTCCCGCGCAAAGCACCCGCGCAAAACGGAGTTCGACTCTTGGAGGTTTGATCTCAGTCGTTTTTTCATTCGAACATTGAGCGAAAACTACGTCCCGCGCAATACGGAGTTCAGCTCATGAAGGTTTGATCTGAGTTCCTTTTTTTTCACTCGAACGTTGAGCGAAAACTAAGAGAATGAAACTTCTGCTCTAGCAAGAATTTGAGCTTACTCCATGTAAACACTAACAGAATGCTGCTGCTAACATTTTTAGAATGGTAGAGCAGCAGCATCGATGTAAATACTAACAGAATGCTGCTGCTAACATTTACAGACTGGTAGAGCAGCAGCATCGATGTAAATACTAACAGAATGCTGCTGCTAACATTTACAGACTGGTAGAGCAGCAGCATCGATGTAAATACTAAGAGAATGCTGCTGCTAACATTTACAGGCTGGTGCAGCAGCAGCATTCTGTTTGAGCTTGCATCGAGTAAGCTCAAATTCTTGCTAGAGCAGAAGTTTCATTCTCTTAGTTTTTGCTCAACGTTCGAGTGAAAAAAAGGAACTCAGATCAAACCTTTATGAGCTGAACTCCGTTTTGCGCGGGACGTAGTTTTCGCTCAATGTTCGAATGAAAAAACGACTGAGATCAAACCTCACTGAGTCGAACTCCGTTTTGCGCGGGTGCTTTGCGCGGGAGTTTTGTCCTATATAAAGGGCGCCTGTTTCTGCGCAACTTCAGTCGTCTTTGTGGCCTGCTGGTGGTCAGTCGTGCAGTGCAGTGCAGTAAAGTGAAGTGATATAAAGTAAAGTGCAGTGATCCACCACTTCTTCAGAATGTGGTAAGTATTTAAATGTTAAGAATAAGTTAAGTATATTAAGTGGAATTGTAATAATTATAATCATAGTTTTAAGCAATTGTTTAAATAGTTGTAGTTATAATATAACGATCTAAGTGTTTATGATCAATAAGTTTTTTTTTTTGGTGTTTATTTTTTTTTTTTTGTTTTTTTTTTTTGGTTTTTTTTTTTTTTTTTTTTTTTTGGTTTTTTTGTTTTTTTTTTTTTTTTTTTTTTTTTTTTTTTTTTTGTTTTTTTTTTTTTGTTTTTTTTTTTTGATTTTTTTTTTTTTATTTATTTTGTTTTTTTTTTTGTGCTTTTTTTTTTCTTTTTTTTTGTGTGTTTTTATTCCCTGAACTTATTGAAAATGGGAAATCAGGGTATGTTTTTTTTTGTTTTTTTGTTTTTTTTTTTATTTTTTTGTTTTTTGTTGTTTTTTTTTTATATTAATAGTTAAGAATATGTTAAATATATTAAGTGGAATTGTTGTAGTTTTAAGCGATTGTTTAAATTATAATAATTGTAGTCATAATATAATGATCTAAGTGTTTATGATCATTAAGTTTTTGTTGTTGTTTTTTTTATTTTTATTTTTATTTTATTTTTTTTTTTTTTATTAATACATATATATATATATATATATATATATATATATATATATATTATATTATATTATATTATATTATATTATATTATATTATATTATATTATATTATATTATATTATATTATATTATATTATATTATATTATATTATATTATATTATATTATATTTTATTTTGGTTCTGTTTTTATGTTGATAATTATATTAATGTTATTGATAATAATGTTATTATAAAGCTGTAACATACATATACATATGTATGTATATGATAACAATAATAGCGACCTAAGCATAGAACATTTAATTGAATTTTAAGACACTGTTAATATCAATGCTGATATTCATTTAAATTAAATTAAATTAATATAATGTTATATAATTTCGACTTTAGAATAATGGTGAGTAACATGTTCTGATGCAAAACATTTTGTTAAAATATATAAAAATTGCCTAATTTCTAAAAGACTTAATGTTTTTTTTAGAGAAGTTATTTTAATAATATCAAAATTGCCATCAGATGTACTTTCTTTAACAAAACGTAAAAGTTAACAACTTTTGCTCTGTTCTTATCATATTGCAGCTTGTCATTTCTTTATAGGAATCACTTAGCTTAGTTATAGTTTTTAGTTTAAACAAGACTGCCATCTAAGCATTGTTTAACGATTTTGTTAGACATTTAATTTTGGGCTTCTCTTCTCAGTCGCCACACTTACAGTAAAGCTATTGTAAATTTTAAATTGATTGCTGATTTGTGGCCCTTGACAACGACGCGCTGATGTCTATCAGTCTTTAACTAAAGATCGATATGTTTCATGCTTTTCATATGGTAAATTATTAAACAAAGTAAACAAACAAATTTTCAAAATATTAATAAAAACAAGTAAGAAAGCTCTAGGTGGTGATATTCCAAATATTTTATACTTATTTAACATACACGCAACACATGCACACACACATAAGTTAATTGTTGAATAAGTTCCTTTGTAGGTGGACTTTCTTAATCAAACTTTTAGAGCGTGGTTATGTCATTCATATGTGTGTATTTGCCGAAGCACAAGTCTCTAGTACTTGAAATACGGTTTTTACAAGTTTGGTGGGAAGGGAAGGAGAGGGGGAATGGTATACAAAATATGACAAAAATCAAAATTGTGTAAACTACACATTATACTAAATACAATATTTGGAGACTCTAGCGCTAAAAATATGGGAGATATAAATTTATAACTGAATTTCGAAAACGTTTAATATCAATAACTTTAAAATGATAAAATTTATCGATTTTTTTAAACAAACTTGATCTGCGATTTGCCACGCCCGTAGTAAGTGTATCGAGCTCGACTCCTTGTCCTTCAATGTGACTTTCGTGAATAAGTATACCAAGCCGTTGAGTATATAGAGAGGGCAGCTTGGCATTGAAATGCCAATATAGCTACTCGAATTTCTTTACGCTTATCGAAATTAGGCATAAGAAATGGTTAAATATATCCATAACTGTAGCAAATTTGTTTGTATATTTAACATCAAGTACCTGCAGTGGTTCAATATTATTTGAAAATGCGGCATCTACTTCAGATCGCCAATTTGTTGCTACTGCTCGGTCTGGTGTCTGGTGATTTCCACAAATGCACACGTGAGTAACAATTACTGTTCTTAGCAAACAACATATAACATAATTTTGATGATCGTTAAAGCTCCTCAATATTGGGATCCCATTAAAAGACAGTGCAGAAAGTTAAACCTTGTGGCAACCAATTTTGGTGAGTGGAAACCAAATATACCAGCAAGTGTTCTATGCGGTGAAAAAAACAAACACAAATGTAGATCGAAAATGGGAAAAATGGGAAAACTGGGAATTAAATAAAAGCATGATGTATGAGGCGTGTATTGAAACGCCCATAGAATATCACTAAAGCAACTTAAAAGCATTTTCAATAATTTGTTAGTTGTTGCAGCACTAACTGGGGGCTTAAAACCGAATTGATGGAAAATAATAACAGAATCATAACAACAATTGGCTTAAAGGGAATGTAAATAAAATACGCTTCCTTATTTCTCTCAAGAAGGGAGAACAACATCAGGACACCAGGACTTGAAGCAGCATCTACTCGACAAAGGGCAATCGCAATTGCCATTCTTAGAATATGCAAGAATGCACGCATTTGAATGTATGTGTGCACACGTTTCGGACAAGCTTTAGCTTAATAACTTCTGTATTACTCAACGGATTTCAATGAAATTTTCAGCGCACGATTAACATATTCTATGGAATATTTGAAAATTTTCTAAACATGCAAACTCTTTCATATATTGGCTGTATTTTAAACTGAACTTCAATTAACAGAATTAAGATAAATTTGGAGCTGGAATCCAAAATTAAACAAAAATCAAAATTGTATAAAATATAAACAAAATTAAATGTAAAATTTGCAAATATACAAAAATAAATTTCATACATGCACAGGGCCAGATCGAGTCAGCTTATCATCCTGTTCAAGAATATAGAAATATAAAATAAATATATTTAAAAATATTGTTGTCAATGAAAACTAAGTCAATAACTAATGCCTAGAAAATCTCTGAACAACTTCAAAACTTTTCAAAATATAAAAAAACAAAACTTAAATAGAGGTTTCTGTGCGCAGTGCTTACCTTGAAGTGGGAAACAATATTTTGCAGCTCAGTTGCAAGATGCTCAGCCAAATGACAGCACAAGTGTGTGCTATGGTTTTTAAAAAGTCAACTAACCAAACTGGCTGGACCCCACTACACACCAGCACACACACACACACACACACGTGAGCACAGAGAGAATTTGTGACAAAGCTGCAGCTGCCGGCAGAGCATGCAGCACTTTGACATGAATGTAGTATACCTAAGCATCTGAGTGTGTGTGTGTGTGTGTGTTTGGCCAACGTGTAGCGCAGCGAGCCAAAGGCTAATTCAAAGTCAGGGCGCGCACAATGCGCACAAACAGCAGCCCTCGCCCCCCTCCCCCCTTCTCCTCCTCCTCCATTTGTTGTTTTGTATTATGACAGCAGCTGCACCTGAAAGTATGCACTGATTTTTTTCCACATGCGCCTCTCTCTCTTAAAAAAAAAAACTGTAAACAACAAAAACCGGCAACAATAGAAAGGTGGCAATAGTTGACAACGACGCTGTGGCATTCCAAGTGTTCATTGTCCAGCTCTAGCCACTGCAACAACACTGACTATCTGTAAGTGTGTGTGTGTGTGTGCGTGTGCGTGTGTATTTCAAAGCAGTTGGCATATCAACTGGTCGGACATGGTGTAAACACGTTTAATGTTGTTGCCCCCTGCATTGCTTGGGTGCAGTTGCTCCAGCTTGGGCTGCAGTTGCAGCTGCAGTGTTGCTGCTGCGTTTAATTTAATCTACTAGTCGAGCTGCTACCTTGACATGGACTAGCCCAGTCACCTCACACGCACACGCACACACACACGCACGCATTCGCTTAAAGCCAACTGTGTGTGTGTGTGTGTGTGCATGTTGGCTGCTTGAGTGCACCGCAAGTCCATTTAACTTAACTTTGGCCGTACATGCACTCGGTACGGACTAGCTTCTGGCCATCAGCCGCTCACTCGCTCTTTGCCTGGCTGCCTGCCTGCCTGCCTGGCTGTCTCACTGCATCACTCAAGCGCACGGCCAAACGGTGACAGGGCTGCGTATCCATGCACATATGTGTGAATGTGCGTGGCTGTGGCCGAATGCGTCTGTGTGCGTCTGTGGGCAACGTAATTTGCATGGTCAGCATGCAGCGACAACGGCAACAGATGGGGCCTGGGGTATACGAATGGGAATGCGAATGGGCATGGCAGTGGGACTGTATGTAGGTGCAGTTGCCAGGTCCACGACACAGAGCTATCCTTGCTTAATTGCATGCTACTGCATTGGCAACTTCATGCCAGGCGAAATCCAATTGCAGCTACCAAAAAGTGTAGCCTACTTCCGGGCTCGTTACAGCGTCCGGCGTTTTCTTAGTGTAACTCTCTAAAACATGAATATTAACTGTGTTGTTGTTCCACAGTTTTTAAGCATTAACATCAACAAGGAGTAGACACAAGGCACAACTTTAAAAGCTTGATTTCCAGGTGATTATAGGTCCAAGTTTTTCTCAGGGTCTGTGTGTCTGTGCACGTGATCCGAAACATGTGCAGCGCTTTTTACGGCCAATACGAATGCATGGCAGCAAAAAAAATGAAAGGCAAAAAGAGTAGTACATTGCACAAGTGCCGCGACACGCAAAACATTAAAAGGGATTCATTCCTTTTTTCTGTTGTTTTGTGCGTTCCACAGTGTCGGAGTCAGGGAATCAAAATCAGACCGTGTACATATGTATGTATGTAATATGACAAGAGCTGAGTGAAAAAAATGGCAAACAAATGGTGCGGCATTTGCTGCCGGGTTTTTTGTCCAACTATCAACCGTACGAATCATTTGCGAGCGATTTAATTTCAATTGCATGGGCGTTAATCAATGCCAACAAAAGCCAACTGCCATTTAAGGGAAGAAGAAAAATAAACAATGCAATGCAAAATCATAATAAAAGGCATAAAATCAAACCAGACAATTAAATTAACAAAAATTGAAAAGCTTGCAAAACAAGCAAATGAGCATAAATGCATTGTCAGCGCTAACATCAAATTCAAATGCGCGCCAAAGGCAACATTGACTACTTAACAACACTGAACTGCTGCACTTTATTTATTTATTTTCTTACCGCCACTGTATATCGGCAGTGTATCGAACTGCAGCTTGATATCGGCGTATCAGTCTGCCACCACCAACTAACTACGAGCAGAAAGCATAAATTCACAAACTCAAAAAAATAAAATAAAATAAATATAAACAGAAATTGAACTAAGTTAGTGATAAATATATATGTGCATTGATATTTGAATTCGAATGTGTGGGTAAGCATGTATTTCATTATATGTATAAAAGGCATTCATCTGTCATTTATTTACTCCCCAATTTAGATAGAGACAGAAAATAACAAAAATATTTAAACAATAATAAAGGCTACTGAGAATTGAAAAAGTGGAAAGCATTTTAAACTCAAAGAGAGCTTAAAGTACTAGCAACAAATTTGCAATAAAAAAAAGAAAAAATATATATACATATTTATATATATAATTAATAACAAATGAACGGCAACCGAAAATTGAAATCGCTGCGGCTGGTGCGATTCGGGGAAATACTCTATGATCAGCAGAAGCGTTTGATGTTGATGTGCCGCTGCTGCCAGCGTCATTACTTATCTCTGGACGCCTACCAGACGCATCTCAACAAATGCATTGGCCTCAAGCACATAGTCACGTCCATCGACGAGCTGCACTACGACGAGGAGAAGCGGGAGACGAGATTGGTCAATGGCCGACAGGAGGTGGGTCTATGCACAATGTTTCTATACTCTATATCATACATATCTCTGCTTGCAGCTGCTCATCTATGAGCCCAATGCAGTACGCAATATAAACAGCGTCAACTGCAACATTGACTGGGAGGCGGAGCTGGAGGATCCGCGCTGGTACACAGAGGAGAGTCGATCGCTGCCCCATAAGGCGCATCAATCGCCCACCAATGCCAAAGAGAATGTAGCCAAAAGCCGCCTGCGTAACCCCCTAGCCAAGGATGTTGAAAAGGAGCAGCAGCAGTCGCGTGGCCAGTCGCCCGAGTCGCCCGCCAAGCGCATGCGACGGTCCACGCCCAAGCGCACGATTCTCACCAACCAGCAGCAGCAGCACAAATCGGCTACGCCCCCAATGTCAGCTAGTCTAAAAAACCAAATATATATTGTGGAAAATATTGTGGAGGACTTGAGGCGTCTAGATCAACTGCGAGCTGCCGAAACAGACAACTCAAAGACTCCAGCAACAGCAACAGCCACAACAGCAACAACAGCAGCAGCAACAACAGCAACAGCACTGATAAATACTCCAACAGCAGCTGAAAATCCACAAACAGCAATTAACCCCAGTGGGGGCGACACACAGCAAATACTGAACAAGTTGCGTGCCTGCGGCGTGGAGGTCAAGCGTCGCAATACGCGGGAAACCATTGAAAGCTCCGGCGATGTGGACCCCAAGAAGCAACTGGCCTTGGATATAATGCGGAAATTGCAATCGAATGGCATCAAGTGTACGAAAGTAAATAATGCTAAGCAATAAGAGATTGTATGAGATTTCATGTCAATATATTTAAAAGTGCCCGGGCATATGCCTATATTTGATTTGTTATTTATATTAGTTTAGCATACACTGTTTTAGGGGGAAACACACATTCAAACAGCTGTTATAAACAATTGATTTGCCAATCGGACTAATTGCCATTCACACGCACTCGTCGGAAGCTCATCTCTAGTTGCTCAACTTAGAGATGAGCACTTTTTAAGTTCACTGCGATTTTGATAAGCAAACATATGAAAATAACAAAATTGCAAATAAATAATATTAAACACTAACACTAACACTTGTATACATACATGAATTTATCAAATAAAGTGTCCAATATAAATAAATAAAAAAATAATAATGTAGTATGATAAGTATATAATAATAATAAGTAATATAATATATAAAAAAAATTGTATTTATTATTAATAATTTATTTTTATTACAGATTATTGGCATTAACTCTATGGTGCATTTTTAAATATACCTTAACTAGTGAGCTGCCTAAATGCCTTTATTACCACTACTTCTAGTTTATTTTTCAAAAATATATTTCCATGGCGCCAATAACGCGTTACTCTGCGATAGTTAACTCGTAACTCGCATGTCTATCGCACATAGCTCTCATCTCTAGTTGATTATTTGTTGGTGCCGCACGCGTGCCGTTCAAGTCGACAGAAATTGGTTAAAAATTAAGCTGAAAATAACGCCGTTCAGTTTGTTTATATTTATTTTATAAAATTCGTAACGAAATTCGCCAAATTCGAGTGTCGCGTGTGGCCAACAAACGCAGTGGCAGATAAACAAGTAAGCATAAAGCCCCAAGCTTACATAATTTTTGGGCCTTTTTTTTGTGTCCAAATTTGTTTTGCATTTATAGATTTGTGTGTCAAGCTGCAGGCAGCAAATGACATCATGCTTAATATTAGTTTACGGGCGCCATAAACTGCAATTGCCTAATAGTTTGAGTACTCGACAGATCTATCCTAATTGGTGTTTATTTAATATCTGTAAAGCAAAGTTTTATCTTGAGAACGGAACTGGTTTTGAGTGAAAAACCAAAACTAAATTGTTGACAAGGATTCTTTATAGATTTATGTTTGTTTTTGTCGAGTTGGGAATAGTTTTTTAACTTATATATGCTTCATCCTTACTTCCTTAAGTACATATGTTTCGGTGGGAAAAAAGCCAAGCTTTTATTTTTTTGTATATGCTTATGTTTTGGAGAGAAACAAGCCAAGTATAATAGCCTTAAAGCTGATATAAAAACTCTAAAGAATCTTTGAAAACTTGTAGTATATGATGCATATCTTTTAGAGGAAAAAAAGCCAAGAATAAAAGCTAAATAACTGCTATAAAAACTCCGTTTTTGAAAGTTTGTAGTTTTAGCTGTTTTTTACCTAGAGACCCAATAAGAAAAGACAATTTAAAACACTTAATTTCAAATGTACATTTTTATTTGTTTTCATAAATTGAAATTTGTATTCTTAAGTATGCGTAAATACTTGTTTGCCTTAACATTCACATACAATTAGCTCTTACAATCCTTCATAGTATTATGTTATTTGAGAATCTTGCCTTACTTTAACTCTGGCTAATTGAATTCGTTTCATTTGCATTTCTCATTTCTCAATTCTTATTTTAACTTTCATCGGAGCCATTTTCCCATTTTCGTTCCGTTTTGTGTTATTTTAGGCTAAACTATTTAGTGCATGTGCCCATTTTAATCATTTGCTCTTTAATTAGTAGGTTGCAATATTATTTTTTTTGCTGTTTTTCAGATTTGTTTTTTTTTTTGTTTTTCGTTTTCGTTTTAAACATTAACTTAAAGCTGCTTATTGTTTAGTGCCTGTTTTAGAAATTTGCACACAAATTACAATTTTCGTTTTGCAATCACATAAAAGAGGACAATAAAGTAATTATTTGATATACATTAACAAGTTGAGAGACGATTATTACGCAGGACACTCAACGTTTAATAAACATTTATGATATTTTAATATATACGAAAATAGATGTAATATTTATGCTAAATGTATATGCTCTAGTTTTTAAGCATGTATGTGTACTCAATATTCAGTGTGAACTAAATGCGTTTCATTCACTTCCCCCTTTCTCACGACGACATTTCACAATTCATTTAATATAAACAAACTTTTAATTTGATTCAAAGAGTCGCTGCCGCTGTCGGCGCACCTGCTGCCTCAGTTGGAGTTGCTGCTGTTGCTATTCGAGAGAGCGACGTCGCAGTTGTCTGCGCACGCTGCCCATGGCGGCACTGCTGCGATCGAGCAGCTCGTTGGAGAGTCGCGCCAGCAGTGGCAGCTCGCGCATGGACACATTCACCGATGGCAGTGGCGCCAGCTGCTGCTGCAACTTTTTGATCGAACTTGTTGCATTGCTGTTGCCTGGCTGGTGTTGCGGCGTAACGGGCAGGCTGTGGGTAACTGATACTGTTGGAACGGTGCTGATTTTGATGACAACATCACGGGCATCCACATCGTCCACATCGGTGTGGCGCTTTAGTGCCTCGGCGCCCAGTGAATCTGGTCGAAGTTCTGTGGATTTGGCGCGCACATTTTGTTGATGTTTGGCTGCCTCCTTAAGCATCATCAGATGATCGAGCTTGTCGACCGTAGCCTTCAGTTCGTGCTCCCACACATCGTTCTGCTGCTGACCGTCGCCGCCTTCGATGGGCCGCACTGCGAGTATTTTGACCTTCTGGCGTAACGCTTCCAACTGGCGTTCATCGACCACGCCGCGTAGCTCATTGCCCAATCCTGTTTCATCATAGTCGCACACATTGTCCTCCTCGCCCTCATCCTCTGTCTCCACGGCAGATGCCGTAGCAGCTGTGCCAGCGCCCAGCGACATTTGGCTGCCCGCTATCGATGGATAGTCGCATTTCTCCAGCTCCAGCTGGAAGTCGGGCAACGATGGCAACGTACTGGAGGTGGGAGTATTTAGCTCAGCGCCCACACCAGGCTCACGTGGTCCAGGCGGCGGTGGAGAGCCGCTTAACGCTGGATAATCGCCACGCTGCCTGTGTATGTCCTCGCTAATGCGCTCCAAATTGCGCAAAGCCGTGGAGTAGGTAGTCTTGGCACAGCCCACCTGCTGCTGCAGCTCTTGTATGCGATTTTTCTGTGTCTGCAACTGATCCTGACAGACCTGCTTCTCCTCAAAGTATGGACGCGACTTGTTTATGCTGCGTCTGAACCTATCCTCGAGCTGTTGCAACTTCTGTTCGGCACCGTGAAAGAGCCGAGTGCGACGCTGATGTTCGGCATGGCAGTCGGCCTTCTGTTTCTCCGCGTCCATGACCTTCTGTGTGGCATGATTCAGCATCTCCTGCCAGGCATTGTCGAACTGCCATTCATGTGAGTTGGACATGAA
Organism: Drosophila nigricruria; assembly: GCA_037075265.1. Taxonomy (NCBI): domain Eukaryota; kingdom Metazoa; phylum Arthropoda; class Insecta; order Diptera; family Drosophilidae; genus Drosophila; species Drosophila nigricruria. Next base: position 182,668 of record JBAMCI010000200.1, on the reverse strand, counting down.
GCGCTGCTCGGCCAATGCCACTGTTTCCTTGGCTGCTGCATGGATTTCTGTAACAGGAATTGGTGTTAGACAGACATTCGAAATGAAGGAAGTGTCACACACTCACCATTGGCTCGCTGGAATTTGACGGCTGCCTGTTGGCACTCGATTTGCGCCTCGCGTGCCTTGTCCAATGCTTCATAGTACGGACGAGCTTTCTCAATGCAATTGCCTAACTTCTTGGAGGAGAGTTTCAAGCGGCGCGTCGACTCATTCAGCAGTATGCGGAACGTTGAGTTGGCCTCCTGTTAATGATTGATATAAATATTGAATGTTAGGTCAATTGGTGGAATATGGTTTTAATTATTACCTCCAATTCGATTTCCAGCTTATTAATCTCATCCGTAGCGCTGTTGAGATTCTCTAGTTCAATCTGTAAGCAAAAAGCAGCATACAAGAATTTAATACGACTATAAGGAATGAATTCTTTATTACTCAAACTAAATGTTCTGTTAAATTATATAGTTTATCATAAATCTACGAAAACGTATGTTAAGTGAAGTATGTTAATTAAAGTATGTTAAGTAAACTATGTCACATATATTACGGTTCCACATAATCGAAATTATGCCAAATTAAGAACTCTTGTAACTTTTCAACCTTTATCAAGATGCAGACGAATACTACTTCTACTAACGCCAAACATTTAAATGTTATTTGACTGTCATACAACAATATATTTTGTTTATATAAAAGACTTATTAGACTCATGTAAATCTATTTATCCTTTAATTGCAGTTGTTGCCAGCCAGCCAGCCAACACCAACATCAACGTCTGTCCCACCAATTAACCCACTAATACATCATGTCGAGCGGCGGTGCCATGCCGAAGGATCCGAACAGTAAATACGATCTGTCCAAGATATCAGCACGTGTGGACAAGGTGAATGTGAGCGGCTTGCTACGCACCCACGATGACTACGTGATGCGGGCAGCCGAGGGCCTATTCAAGGCGAACAACTTTCAGCAGATGATGCTGGAAGCAATGGCAGCCAAATCATATCTGCACGAGCTGGGCATCTTCAAGGATGTGAGCGTGCATATAGACATAAGTCGCGGTGCGGATGCCACACCTCAGGGCTATGAGGTGACGCTGAAGGGCAAGGAATTCACACGCATCATGGGCTCGGCGGGCACGGAAATTGGCCAAAACGAGGGCTCACTGCGCACCGAGCTGACCATACCGAACATACTGGGTCGCGGCGAGAGTATATCGCTGCAGGGCAGCTACAGCAGCACCAGAGCAAACGATCTGCAGTTGAAATTCTGGAAACCCTTCTTTCACACGCGTTTCCGAGAGAATCGACCCGAGTAAGTTGATTTTGCTATAACTAATTGATAAACTGAATAACTTGAGCTTATTTTGATTTTCTATCGAAACAGAGCCTCGTTCAGCGTATTCAGGCAGACAGATCGGTATGACATCAGCTCGTTCCAGACAACCAACTTGGGCTATTTACTGGACTTTAGCGTACACACAATGCTGGGCGTTGATGTAAGTTAACATTTTTAAGAGAAATATACTGAAAAATGTATCAAAAACTGTTAAAAGCTATTTAACATTTGGCTGTTAACATATCTGTTTAACAACAGCTGTTAAGAATAGCTTCTAACAGTAGAGCCTTCCCTTTCATATATCACATATAATCCTTGTTTTCTGCTTTATCTACAGCTCACACACTCGCTGCAGTATGAGAACTCGATCAGGGACCTGGGCTTGTTGAACAAATCGGTGCCGTTCGCCATACGCGATCATAGTGGACCTAAATTAGCATCGCTGCTGCGCTATTCGCTAATCTTTGACAATCGAGATGCCAGCGTATTCCCCACGCGTGGCTTGTTGCTGAAGTCTGTGAACGAGTATTGCGGATTGGGCGGCAACGTTGCGTACACGAGCAGCACAGCGCACGGGGAGATGAATGTGCCACTGTTTGCGGGCTTGGTGGCCCAGTTCTGTGCACGGGTCGGCGTCATGAAGGAGACCAAACAGACCACAATGCTGCCCATTAGCAATCTGTTCTATTGCGGTGGGCCGCTGACATTGCGGGGCTTCAAGTACGGCGGCGCTGGACCCGTTATCGATGGCACGCCCATTGGTGCGCAGACATTCTGGTGCACGGGCGCCCATCTGTGGACACCGCTGCCATTTGCGGGCGTCTTCAAGGGCCTGGCTAGTCATTTCCGCATGCATTTCTTTTACAATATGGGCAATAGCAATTCCTTCTCAATGGGTGCGTAGACAATGAATCTGATTATACATATATGTATATAATCTAATTCCTCTTTTCACCCTTTTTCAGACAACATGCGCAGCGCCTATGGCGTAGGTCTGGCTGTGAAGCTGGCCGAGCGCGCTCGCATCGAACTGAACTACTGTGTCCCGGTGCGAAAGCAGGCCACTGACAAGGTCTTGAATGGTTTCCAGTTTGGCATCGGCTACGAGTTCGTTTGAATCGAAGAGTTATGTTGCAACTGTACTTAGCTATAGAAGCCCGAGAGTCCCCCACACACAAACGCGCAATACCATGCTGCCCAACAATAGTCACTTTTCAAGTTTACTCTGCTATTTTGTTGTATTTCGTTGTCAATGCATTTTTCATCCTAAAATTTATTTGTAAACAAGAACTCTTCTTAAGTGTAGTTTATAAGGAATGTGTATATACAAAACAAAAAAGTTGAACTTTGAAAAAATAAAAAAAAATTGTTAAATTTAAATTGTATAAAAGCAATTGCACAAGAATTTTGATAAGACTATCGGTATTTAAATGTGGAATTCAACTACAACTATTAAAATTAAATTTAAATAAAAAAAAAAGTAATGTCGTTTATAGATTTAGTGAAGAGCTCCGCTAAACAATGAAGTATACGCGTACCCTCCGTGGAGTGATAACAAAACGTGTTGCTATTGCCCCATGTGAACATGAAATTGCTTTTTGAGCAGCGAATTCCAAAGCAAACCTAGGGGCATACTAATATAAATACATTTCTACTTTAAATATAAATCTATTAAATAAAAATTCTCAAATGTCCGCCAACGGACTCGAACCCGCGACGTCGAACATGGGACGCGCGAGCCGCAACCTAAGGCGCACCACCACACTAACATTAGCAGGCGCGCCAGCAATTGCGCTACTTCAAACAACAGCTAACAGTATGCAAGCATCACTGTTAACAGCATGAATATTGCCCTAACAGAGCGGAATGATGTAAATGTTAACAATGCCCTACCAATGAACTGAATATGTGTATTGAAAATTTCCCATGACATTTATGCACTTTGAATATCGTTACTCAAGTTGCACATAAAATGTAAATTAATTAATATTAAATATCAACCTGTCAGCTGAGCCAATACCATACAACTAAGACGAATGTGCATGCAGAGGTGGCGAAAAATTAAATCGCATAAGTGAGCTGGGGAAATATGCTCAATTGGACATGCTTTGTTGTATCATTAAAGTATTTTATTACTGTTGTTGCTTGCTGGCTGCTGGCTGGCATCGAGGAAATTTATTTAAAAATTCCCAAAAGTATTGTGTGGCTGGCGGGCGCACCAGCTCCATTGTTATGGATGGTTGAACTGCATGCGGTTAAAATTTTTGTTTTGGTTTTGTTGTGGTCGTAACAACAACCAAATAAACTGGTTTTAATTATGATATTTTTGAACTGAATTTTGACCGCTTGTGTATCCATAGTCTGGTATGTTAGTATATGTATGTTTATGTTTCAGCTTTTATTAAGCTTGTCCCAGTTTGATGATTATCGTGCTCGTTGGGCATTTCTTCACATACCGGATATACAAAAAGGGGCATGTTAAGATGCAAACATGTGTATATATGTAGGTGTGTATGTGGAACGAAGCGGAGCATCGCAGGGCAAGTCGGGAATCTGATTGATTTAAAGGCCAAAACAAACGCGCACAAGCTGCTTGGACCGGTTCCAGCTTACCTTTTGGCTGCGACCACTAAAAACCAGTTTCATATGCCCCTCAGAAATTTCAACAGTTGAACTTTCCTGGAATTCACTGGCATCTGGCGATGCCACAAAGGAAGTGGTGTACAGCTTTTGCTCTGGCTTTGTCTGGCATTTGCCTGGCTGCAAAGTGCTTGTTAATTAAAACTTTTTTTTCAGCGCATTTCTTTTGCAGGCCTATACAATTTCCCAACAATTTTCATGTGCAACATGCAACAAACCAAACACAAAAACGAATATAATGCCAGTTAGCAACCGTTAAAATGCGAATCAACACCATAGCGCCCTCTAGCGGCACAGCGACGTCGTGTGCAGCGGCCCCTTAAGAGGCAAAGACCTTTAAAATAAATATGGAGACGAATGGATATATAGTCAATGCGACTGACTGCGGTGTCTGGCACATCGTAAAAACTATATATATGATAAATGACAATGCAATTGAATTGTAAAAACCCCCAGCCCCAGGTGGTAAATTATTTACCAACCATTGGCAGCCAGCTGTACTTACTTATGGATATGAATACGCAAAAATATTTGATTATCAGCCAAAGAAACAAACAAGAAATATTTATTGTAGGTAAATTTGTGGAATGACGACTCAGAAGATTACTTATAAATATTTTGCACAGTTTTTGACGCATTCGTTTTTTTTCCCTACAACAAATGAGAAGAAAATGAACAGTGGGAGAAAAATATATTGAATCTTGCGCAATTATGATTCAGAATTGCAATTATATAAATCTTTGCGCAATATATAAATGAATATTATATATTTATTGTTTTTCGTGTAAAGAATTCTATAAAAAAAGAGTTCAAGAAATGCATAAATTCAAGAGTAAACAAAATAAATTATGAATTTAAATTTTATTATATATATTCTCTGTATATTTTTATATAACACTCTTTTCATACACAACAAAATTTCATCAGAAATTTCATTTCAACTAACAACAAACTATTGATTAATCGCTGAACACGTCAAATGCTAAAAATGTTAAAGCTTCTGCCACTAACAGGGTCAAAATCACATGAAGCAGGGCTAAGAGCTGACGCTTAACGTTCAAATATCACGCGATTTGCTGACGTCTTTTTTGCATTCGTCAAAGTTGTTTGAGTCAAGTGTAGTCGAAAGTTAAATCTAAGCGATAGACTATATAAATCAAATGCAAAAGTTTACGTGGTATATATATCAAGTAAGCAAAAGTATTTACAGGCCAGGTCAGATTACGTGTTTCCTTGAAGGTAAGAAATATTTGGCAGACAAACAGGAGCCCCAATAAACAATCTATAAATTTATGGATTGTTTGTTGAGTTTTTTTTTGTCATATATAAATATTATTTATGAAAAACTTGGGTATATACATTTTACAAAGATTATGTAGTAAAAATTAGAATAGATTTGGTTTTAACTTGTATTTTTTTTATTTTTTAATATATTTAATTTTTAAATATTTTTTTTATTTTTAAATATTTCTTTTTTTAATTTTAAATATATATATTTTTTATTTATATATATATTTTTTATTTTTATATATTTTATTAATTTTTAAATATTTTTTTATTTTTAAATATATTTGTTTGAAGAAAGTTATTTTTAAAATTGTTACAAAATATTTTTTATTATTTTTTATTTTATTTTTTAATGTTCATTAAGTAATCGTACTCTTTAATATTCTCTATCAAATTAGTATTCTTTCATTTTAAATTATTATAAATAATTAATAATTTTAAAGGTAAAAACAACTACAGTGCAGCCTCACTAATACAGACTATCTACAGACCGATAATTTGCCTATCCGGACAGCTAAATATTTTCAGATAATATCAAAAGTTTTTGTCTAGAAATTTCGTATATGATTCATTACAAAAATATTTAATATTAAGAGTATTTAAAGTAACAGGTTCCCATCCTCTTTGTGTTATGTGTCTAAACTCTTTTTTATATACTATAGAAACATCTGTATAAAGTTTCCCCATATACCAGCTTGTTGCATCTGCCCTAAATTCCTCTATATCTGCTGACTCAGCTAGGCAAGCTGATCAAATTGGATAATGCTCTAATTTGAATGGTGTAACAAAAAATATATAATAATGCCCACTTTTGTTAAATGCTGTGCATATCATTAGCTTATTAATTTGCCCTCTCTGCTGGCCAAGGCAAACCAAATGACGCCAGCAACTCCGTTCGTCAGCTGATGTCGATTGGTGGCGTGATGCCTGTTCGCGAAAGACTTGCCTAGTCCAATGCGACACAGCCTACTCCCTACTCCGCACTGACCCGACCCGACCCGACCCGACCTGACATGACCTGACCTAGTTGTGGTGGCCTCGTACCACTGCAGTGCAGACTTCCTGACCAGCCACACACCCACTGCTACGTAAACATTTGCTAGCGGCTACGGAAATGCGAGCCGTAATGGAAGCCGTATTCATCGATTCAGTTTTAGCGACTTGTGTAATACACAACAGGAGTGGGAGCAGGAGCAGGAGCAGGGCACGTGTAAGCTCACAAAAGGACATTCAACTCTATTGGGAGCTTTTTGCGTCATTAACAGCGAAATGTGAAATACATAAATACAAATACATATATAGACAAAAAAAAATATATATATATACATATGTATTGGGCACAGTCAATTTGTGAGAGATAGAAAGTCACAGCTCCACCCCAAATGGGCTGACTGGGCTAAAACTAAACTAGCACAAGTGTTGCTATTGCCAGGGCTTTGTTGTTGCTGTTGCCAGCACTGAGAAAGCGCTGTTATATAAAAAGACAAAAACAAAACAAAAAGTCTTCGGGCGCTGCAGCTACTCAGCGTTAAACGCAATTGACCGCAACAATTTTAATTAGCCTAAAACTTGAACCCAAAACAACAAAGGGCAAAAAATTGTTATGTCAACAATGTGAAGCCAATGGGCAAAATCTGATAATTAACAAGTAAAAGTGGTCGAAATGACAGTATACGACTAACATATACCCTGATGATGAATAATAGTGAATGATTTATTATTATAGATAAATAATGTTTAATATTAAATAACATTATTACTATAATTAAAAGTTTACTTGGAAGTTTTTAAATCTAGCTGAGATTTTAATCGTTTTATTAATAGCTTTAGTTCAAAAGATACTAAACATCATTTGAAATGAATTTGAAGTCCATTGATGTTGACTAGGAATGTGTATAGTCAACAATATATCTTTTGAAATGAACTTGAAGTTTATTGAATTTGATCAGAAATATATATATACTTTCCAGTAATATAGTAATGCAAATTATACATATATTCATTTACTACACTACATTCTATACAATTTCTGTTGCTTATTTCAGTAGAGGAAATTTCCTCTTCATACATAAATTATACGACATATACTTAAATCCCTCCTCCTCTGTCTCTTACATATTCCTCCACAAAATCATTTTCCCTTTTATCCAAAAACCTCTAGGGTATACAAATGTGTCTGAAGTGGGCACAGCCTGAGTTGTCAGACTTTATAAATTATGAACTTTGTGTTCAATAGTTAAACAAAAGAAATTGGATAAAATGTTGCCATGGCAATATGTATGTATGTATGTATTTACATTAATGACCTTTTCTCAGAACTTGAGTTTGGCTGTTTCTCAATAGAAAGCGAGCAAAGTTGAACGACAGCATAATAAATTATTTACTTATGATTCTAAAAGCCTCTGGAATGTTGTTAAAGCAAAAGTTTCTTTATGAATTGCTCAATATGTGGTCTTAAAAAGAAAATTCTTTATTAAGGAGAATTAAAGATAAGATTAAGTGTTTTAATAAAAGCAAATTCCATATTTGCAGTACTTCAAAAATAAAGTCTGTTTTCATTTAAAATTCAACAAACGAGGGCGTATTCTAATGCTGATTACTTCGCTAAAGCAACAAGCTTTGATTTCTACAGTAAAGTCAAGTTAAAACAAACTGAAATTTAACTTTTAAGTATCAGAAATTTGTATGTCATTCTATTTATTGATCAAATCATTTTCAATTCTTAAAGATCAACTCACAAAAGACATAATTGAAAGTATCCGACTAGGAGTTACTTCATCCTTCATAGCCTGATTGACACAACTTGTTATACTGATAAGGACTATGAATACTACATACTTTATAGAGCCTATCTATTACAAATTTCAAAGATAACATTATATCCAATTGCTAAATCTATTAAGAAACTTCAAGTTACGATAGTTACATTAACTCTTCTATACTTTTTAAAGTTCAAGCAATTGAACTTTCGAATTACTGCTGAAACGAGTTAATGACTTTGTTAGATTGATAAGATTGTTTCTGGTTTTTTTCTTCATTATTATTATTATTGGAAACAAGTTCGTCATGCTCTATGTACATGTCAGATAAAGCCCAACAATTAAGATTTCAGTTTCTGCTTATATAAACCATAAACAACATAACAAAATTGCTGTGCATTTTGCTTGCGGCATGAATTAATTAAGGCAAAGACCACATAACAAACAACAAATGTAAATTGAGTGCGGTAACCGCGGGCAAAAAGTCGTCAGACTTTTGCCATAGATTGCAGTTGTGCATCATTGAAGAGGAGGCAAATGATAGAGCTGAGGGCGCCTCGGCGATGCTGTCAAATACCTGAACATGACAGATAAAACAGAAAAGATATACAAACATGACAAACAGCAAAGCGAAAGTAATATATTTAAGGTGCATTGGAAATACACTCGCAAAAAATATAGTTTACTTGAATATATAAATTTAAATATATATATATTTAATTTGAAAATAAATTTAATTTATGTATAATGAAAATCCTTTAACTAAAAAATAAAGAAATAAACAAAACAACTAGAATTGAGATAAGGTTTATACATAAATGCTGTAACTAAATCCGTTTCACAGCTTTTCTCATATAATGTTCATTAGATCATCTCGCTTATGAAATTCATAACTTAAGGCGCGCCGAGTTGCACTCGAGTGCAAGCGAGACAAAAGTGCATTCGTTCAAGTTTCAATTGCCGCACTGTCTGCTCGCACGCTGATGGTGTGACAGCGATAAAAAATACCGACAACGCTGCGTGGGAGCTTCGCCCATTGTTGCAAGTGGCAAGCAAAACAAATCTTTTTTTATCATTTACTTGTGCTTACGATTTAAAAATAAATAAAATATTTTACAGCTGATAAATATAATTGCGCCAGCTGAGGCCGCGAGGCGTAGCATGGGAAATATTATTGAACAGCGACCAAGCACATGGTAGCGTGGCCGAGCGGTCTAAGGCGCTGGTTTAAGGCACCAGTCTCCTCGGAGGCGTGGGTTCGAATCCCACCGCTGCCAAGGGTTATTATTTTTATTTCTTATAAAACTTGTATTATTTAAAAATTTAAATTTGTATACAATAGGTATTATGATCAATTTTCCTATATGTGTAGTTTATAAAATCGTGTTTCATGCTATTGTTTATACGTGTTAATTAATCAGTTTTCTATGCTAATTGGTTTTACAGCACCCTTTGAGTCATTAGTATACTATATATGAGTACAATAATGGTTTGTCAGGCAGGCATTAGGTGAATCACTAGAGGTTTTCGTGTTCTCTATATCGCCTCGTCTCACCTTGCTGACAAAAAAGGCGTACAGGTATTCGAGTCTTTTTATTAGTCATTTGCAAACAATCTGCTAGACATGGCTTAAATTTCCTTTCGTAATCAAATTATCAAGTGGAACAAGGGTAAAATTGATAGTGTTGACGAAAATTTAAATGTTATTGAAAAAAGAACCGTTGATAATTTCTTTCTTAATTTCGTTGCAGCTATATATAAATGGCTCATGTGGAAATCATACTATGACGTTATTTTTTATATAAATAAATGGAGAAGTAATCATTTTTCTACATTTTACTTTAAAATAACCTTAAGTTGATTTCATATTTTATCGCTTAACTATAAATAGATATTTTTACTATTAACCCATCAGCGATAATTGTTAACTAATTACACAGCTCACGATGAAGAAAGCTTGATAAATCCACGAAATAGAAAATGAAAAAACTTCCCCCACACAAATGACTAAACTTTGCCAGCGTTGGCACCTGACACGAATGGGAGTGGGAGTGAGAGGCAGCAGACTCCAAGACACAAATTCAGTTGATCGAGCAAATATAAACACCGAAACAGCTGTTCACATCGGAGATAAAGATGAAGCCGTTTTCTGTTATTATTCTTGTCATTGTTCGTCTCTCTTTGCTTTCTTCGTCGTACGCCTGCCTGCGGACGTCATCAAGTGGTTTGCACTCTATTTACACATACTTGTTCATTCGCTCTTTCTCTCTTGTACCGTTCGCGTCCTCTCTCTTTCTCACGCTGTTGACGTGTGGGCGACATCTTTGATAAGACAACGAGCAACGAAATTGCACGCGCTATAAATTTCATTGATAAACATACTGAGCACACAGCAAACCAGTGGCAAAATAAGAGGAAATGGTGCATAATGCATAGAAAAGGTACAAAAACACAGCACATAAAGACACAAATAAATATTTATGATCATTTATATGTATGTGTGTATGTAGTGTATACATATGTACATATGTGCGTTTGTATTATATATTTGAAGGTGCCTAAAAACATATTTGGCAATATTCGCTTATAGAAAACAGGTTTTTTGTTTAGAAGAATCTTGAATTTCGTACACAATACAAATGAGAGAACTCTCTTATACACACACAAACAATTACACACACACAGACATGACGAACGTTTCAATCAAGGCATGTGATTTGCCTCTACATTCAATGTAAACGTTTTTACGCAGCGTGGGATATTTTTTTTTGTGTTTAAAAATAGACAAATGGTGTCTGGGTGAGAAATTAAGGGGAAATAAATAATTGATGGGAAATTCTATGCATTGAAATGTACCGCACATACATAAGCATGAATACTTTTCTAATATGATTCTTTTTAATTACAAATTCTCGTTCAAAGCATTCCACATAAGAAACAACAACAAACAAAGGAAATAACACGAGCTCAGCTAAATTTATGCAAACTGCGCACAAGTCTCAAACACAACTCGAAAAGAAATACAAAAAAAGAAAACAAAGCATAAAAATACTTTGATTTTGCTTTGGGCATTAATTTGCACATTTTTGTTTTCATCTGCTTGCGTCGGCGTTTTGGCATTTCCCTAACTGCTTAATTTCTATGCATGCCGTTGTCATTCCCCGAATTCCTATGCGAGTGTTGCGCTCTCGCTTGCACTGCCTAAGCCACACCTAAAGCAATTGAGTTTGTATTTGGTCAAACATATACAATGGTCACACACACACACATACATACAGAGTATACGTTACGAATTACGCACGAAGTATGAAATGCAATTACTTGGAAGAGGCAGAGTAGGGCAGCAAACGCACTTGACAAGGACATTTGAGACAGTTGAGAGTTGGGCGCTAGAAAGGGACAGACAGCAGGCAGCTGTCTGGAAATGTACTGAGCTTGCTGTTATGTTAAGTGCGCTTGGCAGCCGCTTCCCATGAATATTTAACAGTTTCATTAAAGGAAGCGCACAATTTGTTTAATTGCCAGGCAAAACGTTATGAAAATTGATTTTTATTGTTGCTCAGACGACAAAATGCAGTCGAGCGTAGAAAATGCGCATGCAATAAACCGAAAAAAAAATAATGTTAATGTAAATGTAAATGTAAAACAAAAAGTGCAATGAATAACTAATGCCTGCTTCCTGTAAAAGGCTTAAACAACTGCTAAACTAATTAACAGTGCAGGGGGAGAGAGAGAGAGAGAGAGGGAGAGAGAGTCAGCAACTATGTAAGTAAACAAAGAGAGCGCCACAATAACAACTTACAAACAAAGACTAAGTAAAACAAAAACAAAAGCAAAAAAAAATAACTTGTGAAGGCAACAGTGTTGCGAATTTAGCTATTTTCCCCGACAGTTCTGACTTTTTTTTAAATCTAGAAATCCCGCTTCTCACTGTTTTCGATTTTTTATTCTTCTCTCGATCTAACTTCCAATAAAGCCAGATCTGATTTGAAAAAAAGCGGAAAAGGGCAACACTGGCAAGAATTATGGTATAGCTGCTAGCGGGAATTCTAGCTATTTTTAAACACTAAATAACTGAAAATGTAAAAATTTTATGTTTTGCATGTGGATTTCAGTATAAAAACCTAAAAAAAAATATTTCCCATTTTTGTTTAGCTATCTCTGGCCTTTTTTTGACTACCTAATCTGGCTTGCCGACGCCCTGAAGCGTTGGCATCACTGCAAGGCAACAACAGCTGAGCATTGTTGTAGTTGTTTTTTTCTCCTTCTCTTTTGTTGTATGCGCTTCGCGGTACCTGGCACCAAACGCGCACACACACGTGCATATTATTTGCCTTGGAGCTCACCTGAATTTGCGGGTCCAGCTCGCTGTCTTCAGTATTTGACATTTTGCACTCAAAATCCAAGTTTTCAATTCAATTTAATTGAAATCGCTTTTCACTTTTGTCGCCAGCTGCTCCGCCTCTTGTTGTTGTTGTTGCTGCTCTGTTTGCGCCTTTTTCAATTAGTTTGCATTTGCATTTTCACTTGCATTTATTGGCCAGCGTAATTTTTTTTTTAAATTATTTTTTCGCTTTGCCTGTGGTAAAATTTAGTTAAGCAATAATCACATGAGACTCAGCATGTGTGTGTGTGAGTGTGTGTGTTGCCGAAATTATGCAAATATTTGTCACATTGGAAATTTACTGATTTGAACAAAAAACAAAAATTAAAATAATATTTGTTTTTGCGTTGTTTGTGTGATGCAAGAGGGAGAGAGAAAGACGCGAACAAATTAAACAACAATTACAATAATATATATATTAACACAAATATAATTAATTGTAGACACACACACTTCTATTATTATGGGTTTTTGTTATTTTTTTTTTGTTGATATAAATTCTACGACTATCTTAAAATTATCGGAGCGTCCGAACGCGGTGTAAGTGAAAAGCAGACTCAGTGTGACCGCAAGAGGTTGCCATAGATGTGACACAAATGCTTATAATAATCGATAGCTATCGATATAAAAGTATTGTTAACAGACAAAGAAGTTTACAGCAATGTTGAATTTTCTGATATGAGATTTTGAAATTATTATAATAAAAGCAACATAAACAAAATATATAGTTGAATTGCTAATAAGTCTATTAATTAATTAGGAGCTTTTTTAATTGAGAAGCATGTAGGTAGTTACCACTAACCACACATGGCTAATGTCGTTCCACTGTTATGTGAGGAGTATAAATGTTAAGGGCGGAGCAATGGTTAAGTGTGGAGCAAGCAAGTGGAAACAAGCTGTTGGTTTAAAAAAAATACCAAATGAAATGCAACACTGTGAGATAAAAATTGGCACATTTCTTAAACTTAGTTCAAGTTCGAGTTTTTAAATTCTTCAAGAAAACTTTTAAATTTTTACTATGAAATTTTATTTTCTTTAATTGTTTTCGTTTTGTTTTTGTCCATTATGTGCTTTACATGTTGTGTGATTTCCTTTGCATTTGGTAATATATATTTATATATGTATATGCATTTATGTATACGTTTATGTATATTTTTGTTAATAATTTTCAATTTCAATTACTAATAATAATGATATGCGCACCAAAACAAATTAACTTAGGCGCAAACCAAAAAGAGTTCAAATCGAAATGAAAAAAGAAACAAACAGAAAATAGATTTTTCTCTAAAAAATTGTTTATTTAAGTAAATGATAAAGAAAGGCAATAGAATTTCTATACGTTAATTAGCATCGATGCCCGTATTTGCTTGCTTAATATATATCTTTAAATATATATATTTATAATTATATATCTTTTTTTTTTATATTTAATATAATGCATTTTATAGTTTATATGGAATAACACTTAATTATAGACTTTCTGTATTGTTCTGTATACATATTTAAAATATATATTCAACTCAAGAGTTCAGCTGGAAATTATTGAAATTTTTGTAGTTTGATTTGATTTCTAGTTGTTGTAACAAAATCCATTTGTTTAAGTAGAAAAGTTTGCTAAATAGTTGATGTTGTTGTTGTTTGTGTTTTGTTTGTGCTTTGCAATTTCATTTTCATTTTCATTTTCATTTTCTTTTTGTTTTTCTGTTTAGTATCAAACCTCTAAATACTTGCCATATAAATGATTTTGTTGTTTAAATATTTATTAAATGTATACATATATTTATATATATATATATATATTTTATGCTATATATATTAACTATGCAAAATTTGCATATATGCAATTTGCGCTTACTTTTCATTATCTTCAGATATTCTTTATTGTTTGCTATTATTAAATATTCCTCATTTTTTTGTTTTCATTGGGAAAGTACAAAAGTATACGTGTTTCAAAAGCTTTTCTGTTGTAGTTTCTCGAGTTACATTTCATACACAGCTAAATATTTGTGTAAATCAATAAACTAAAACTCATAAAACTGCCCTCGTCAATACAAACTCTTAAACTTAGACATTCAACCAATTGGTCTATTTATGCTACAGCTTGCGCCTTAGCAGCCAAAACAAATATACAATTATTTATATATTTAGTTTGAAGTTTTTAAGTTTTTAAGTTCTGGAATGTCTGACAGTTAGCTGGATTTTGTTTGATATGGAAATTAAATACATTTTATAGACTTATTGCTTTGTACACGTTAGAGAAACATCAAAGTTTACTCTCAAATAATTAACTAAATTTAGTTCAGCTCTAAGACTGCCATAGCATAAGTAGACCAATTATCTAGAGCTACAAAACTTTCAACTTAAGCATTTAAATTATAATTAAGACATCAATAAGAACTAGACAAATGATATATAGAAAAACATAACTGTAGAATTGACGCTGACACCAAAGAAACAACAGCCGGCGTAACTATATACGTTTACAAAAAATTCAGCTACACTACGTGAATGTCTCTCGGGGGGGGGCGAGTGGGTGTTCATCATGTTAAGGAAACTTTTCTCTCGGATTGTTGTTGCTGTTGGCTGTTGCGGCCTGTTGCCTGCCCTACTCACTGTCTATGTTCAGACCGACGCGCTTCTCCTCCTCGAGCATGGCATCGAGCTCATCTGTTAAGTTAGCCAACATGTTGCCAATGTCGTTGAGCACATTGACCGACACCTTGGGCGGCACTGTGTTAACAGTGACTGGTGCAGCCGCAGCTACAGCTGCTGCTGCTGTTGGCTCTGGTGAGGCAGACGATTCGATGATACCGCTGCCAGTGCCACTGGCCATGTCTAGGGTGGGTGAGCGCAAGTGCAGGGCACTGCTGCCAGCGCTTGCTGTGCTGTTCATGCTGTCGCTGCGCGCCATTGTGGCATCGTGCAGCGAACTGGAAGATTTCAGCGAATGGAACGAGTGCGCTATGTTGGCAATGGTGTTCGTCGACGACGAACTGGAACTGGAGCTGGAGGAATGCAAGTGCGTGCCGGCCGCATGATGTCCAGCATTCGCTCCCGCTGCACCGCCCGACTGCAGCTCCTGGCGATTGAGCAGACGCTGCTTGATGGTGCCGGTGTTCTCATTGGCAAAGGGTATCGTGTCAATCGAATCAATGCTGGAATTTGACTTATTGTCATGATACTTCTCGCAGTGTATCTCGGCCGTTGTCTGCTGTATGGTCGCATAGTTGGCATAGATCGGCTGCTGCTGGGCATTCATGCCGCCCGCCTGCTGCTGCTGCTGCTGTTGCCAATGCTGCGCCGTGTGGCCATAGAACATATGTTGGGGCTGTTGCTGTTGGTTAGCTGCTCCAGCGACTACCGCCTGCTGCGCTGCATCCGCACTCAACTGACGCGAGTTGCGTATGCTGCAGTGACGACGCGGTGGCTCGGGCGCAATCTTCTTGCCCGTCAAGGGGCTGCCGCTCAAATAGGACTGCAAGAGACAGACGAGTGTTAGCTTTAGAGTGTTTCAAGTGCTCGCTCTCTTAACGGTTACTCACTGTTGCACCATCAGCGCCACCGGCTGTCACATACTCTGCCGCCGCAGCTGCGTTCATATAGTGATGATGCTCCAGTGGCGGCATCGTGTTCAGCACGGCTCGTTGAAGTATGCCGCGTTGCTGGCGTGGCAGAGTGCCGCCGCCCTCCTCGTAGAGCAGCTCGCGCGTGGCATCGTTGGTGGGTGTTATGTCGCCATCATCGTAGGAACGTCGCCAGGCCATGGCTGCTGCATTGCTGCCCAGCAGACGCGCTGCCGCCGCCTGCTGCTGCTGCTGTTGTTGCTGCTGCTGCAGCAGCTGATGATGCTGCTGTTGCTGTTGCAGTGTGGCGGCAGCTGCCATTGCTGCTGCTGCTGCCGCTGTCGTGGGCGGCCCAAAATGTCCATAGTCCGTGGTGGTATAGTGGCTAAAGGTCAAATGGCTGCGCGTGCTGTTGTCGTGTATATCCTCGAGCGATTCCAGGCTCTTGCCACGTGGCTGACGCACCTGCAATGGACAGCGAGAGAAACAGAGAGAGAGAGAGAGAGAGATTGCATTAGTTGCTCACTGACATGCGGCACTTAAAGTTCAAGGACGACTGCGCCTACGACTGACATTTACCAAGTATCAGCAGGCAACCAGACCCAACCCAACCTAACACAACCAAAGCCAACCACCCACCTTAATGAGCACCACATCATTTCCGTTGCAGCACTCGTGATTGCTGCCCGTGCAGTAGTAGGCGTCGCCCCCACTCACAGCGCTCAGGCCACCTCTGTGGCACCCATTCAGCCCATTGGCCAAGGCATTCACACTGTTCGCACTCGTCGCATAGATCTTTGTGTCGTCCCAGGAGACACGCGTTGTTGGCACATAAGATGGCGTACTGGGTATGGGCACGTTGAATTGCCAAGGCTTGCGTTGGTATTCCTAATGAATTGCGTCCATTAATCAAATTATTATGAAAGGAAAAGAAAATTCAATCAAATTAGAAAATTATAAAAGAAATAAGTTAAAAATCAATTTTTAAAAAAGGATTTAATTAAATTTTCAGGGCAAAATAAATTTTAGTCGAAAAATATATATATATACAAAAAGAAAAATTAGCAAGAAATAGAAAATTAATAAATAAAATACTAAAATTAAAATTAACTTAAAAATTTAAACTTAAATTAAATAAAAAAATGTAAGTTAAATAATAAAATCTAAGTTATTATATAAAAAATATAAACATTAAAATATATATATTTAATATTAAAAAAAGCCTATACAAATATTTAAAAAATAAATAAATATATTAATATAAAAATAAATATACAAATATTTAATAAAAAATTAATATATTAATATAATTTACAAATTTAAGAAAATAAATAAATATATTAATATAAAAATACATTTACAAATATTAACAAAATAAAATAAATAAAAATATTAATATGAAGATACATTAACAAATAATTTTAAAAAATAAATAAATAAAAATATTTATATATTTACTATGATATTGATATTTCAAAAAAATAAGATAAATAAATATATTAATATAAAAATACATTTTTAAATATTTAAAATAAATAAATTACAAATTCACAAAAATATTTATTTAAAAATAATATTCCTTAAATTAACTTTTAAAAAAAATCTAAAATAATATTTAAATATATTAATATAGAATTAAACTTAAAAATATTTAAAATATATATTTATAAAAAAAATTATATAAATAAATATTTCTAAAACAATAAAAACTCAAGCACAAATTTCCTAAAATCTATATTCAAATGAAAAAATAATAAATCAAATAAATATTTAAGCTTACGCAATAAATATTATTTAATGCTCAGAATCTAAACAATTGACGTCATCTTAGCCAGTCACGCCCAACTACGCTCGCATATATTTATTGCCATGTCTAGGCCATGTCAAAGTGTAAAAATAAAAATAAAATTTTACCTGTTGCTGATAGGCATTGGCGCCGCCGGGATTCCATTTGCCGCTGATAATGTCCTTGACCCGCTTGATGGCCAGCAATATTTTCTTCTGATGGCCCAACTTGACAATACCAATGTCCTCGAGATCCTCCCAGGTCACTTGGGTGACATCGCGCACTGTCTTATAGTTCTGCTCGAGCAGCGGCTGTATATACTCCTCCAGACGCAACAGCTGCAGCCATTCCTCAATCGAGCCCTGTTAATATACAAATATAAATGGGAAAGGGCATAAGAATCAGCATTTTATTTTATGATTATTTATTTTGTTTTGTGTGTGTATTTGTGTCTGTGTCTGTCTCTGTCTGTATTGACGGCTAATCGCGCTTGATTAACAGCAAAAACCCCTTAAGTGCGGGCAGCCAGCCAAGCTACAAATTTGTCCATGAACTAATTCCAGGCCAAAGCGCTGATACCACACAGCCACAGCCACAGTGCTACGGACTAATGCCAGGACGGCGAGGGATGGGGAGAGGCAGAGGCAGAGGCAGAGCTATGTTAGCCCCTGTGGTACGTTTTGTACCGCTGCTGATGAGCTCGTCGCGGCTCTAATCAGTTGTAATTGATAAGATATGACATAAATCGCGTCAAAGCACAAACATAAAGGAACGGGTAAAGAGACAAAACTCGTCGCTGTTTGCCATTAAACGGTAGCCAAAGTTTCCATAGGCAGGCACAGGCATACAGAGAGATACACACACACAGAGAGACATACACACATACAGAATACACACACGCAACGCGAGGCAGTCAAAAATCATCAACATCAGCAATTTGATATACCCTGTAAATATGCAGTGGGTAGAGCTAATACTGACTGTTAGAAGTGCACGGGATAGAGAGTGTGATTTACTATATATATTAGATATACTATACTATATACTATAGTAAATACTTTTATATATTATATTATATATATATATATATATATATATATATATATACTCAATCTATTCTCAATCTCATTTCACAGCTCTCATAAACACATATCCCTTAAATTTTCTAGCTAAAGCCTAAAGTTGCTCAATTCTAGGGCATCTTCTAGTCGCTCCTACAGCTTTTACTCCACTCATACTTGTTTTTTTTTATTTTTCTTCATCTGACGTGTTAATAACTTTTGAAGCTTTTGCTCTTTCGCTCGCTGTCTAAATTGGCGTTGATTTCTATTTAATTAAGCGAATGGAATTGTTGTCGTTGTTGCTGTTGTTGTTGCTGCTGCTGTTGTTGTTGTGATGCTGTTTGTTTCGTTCCAGCAGCAATTGAAAACTGATTTCAGCCAGACTTTTCAAGGGTATAGAGTCTGTTTTAAATATAGTGCTAAATAACATTAATATCAATAATTACTAAGATTGATTCCTTGATTGCTTATGACATCTATAAATGCCCAATCAATTCTGTGTTTTACTTCATTTGTTGGATTAAAGACAAAGTGAATCTTAAGCTAAGAGAATTCAGCTGGACTAAAACCTTAACTAAGTTTTTCTTTAAAAAAGAGTTTAATTTTGTATGCGAAATCTTTAAGAGAAGTTAGATAATAGATAGATATTATATTATTTTTATATTATTCATAATATTTATATTATTCATAAATATTTATTTGTGAAAAATTTCCATATGAAAAATATTAGAATTTTGGATAGAAAATCTATAGAGGAAAATATAAAAATTGACGATAAAAAATCTATGGAGATGTTCTATGTTCTATATTCTAATCTTTTTCTCATGGAAATTTTCCACAAATATATAGAGGTTTTCAATCCACAAATCTATAGAGGTTTTCTATCCACAATTCTAATCTTTTTTCATATGGATATTTTCCACAAATTTATAGAGGGTTTTTGTTATTTATTTATCTATTATATAAATTCTCTTAAGTACAGCTTTTAAATGAAAATATATTCAGAATTGAATTGAATATTTAAAAGTTTAAAATTTGAGATAGAAAACCTATAGTTCCTCAGCTTAGCAATAAAAATATATATCAAAATGAATTATTTATTTAAATTTTAAATAAATTGAAGATTTGTACTAAAATCTCTAAGATTTCAAACTGAAGGCAGGAAGCACAATAACTCTGCTTCATTTTGTTAGTTTATATTTTGCATATCTATAATAATAAATAAATATAATTCATAATAAATAACTATTATATATAATAAATAAATAGTTTATACAGCTCTAAGCATATTTTTTGTATATCATCTCCAGTTCCAACTCTAATCAGCAACTGCAGACAGCTGACTGCGCAATCGAAAGATGTTAATCAAAAAATTTGTATATATTTGTAGAGAGCATCTCGACACATATGCCACAGAAACTTTAAAAATAATATTTATTTAACGTCAGCCAGACATGCCGAAGATATGCATACATATCAGAGATATATACAGACAGACATATATATATATGTATGTCTATATATTTTGTTTTCTAATTTGAAAACTCATTAGCAGGTAGCATATGGTATGACACCGAAAAACAGACCCGCATACAGCAGCCAGCCAAAGCGGAATGGTCAAAAACTCGTTTTTCAGCAGCAAAAAAACAGATATATATATATATATATATGTATATAGTTATATATGAGCCTGAGTACGTCAGGCCGAAAACTAAATACCATTTGGAGTGTCTAATAACGGCGGCAAAAGCGTATAACAGCAACAACAGCAAATGCTTGGTCTAAACCTCAAGGTCGTTGCGTTGATTGCGGTTTTTGTTTTTGCTTTATGGCCAGGTATGAGCCGGGCCCAGAGATTGCCAACGACATGTCGTTGACGTTGTTTAATAACTATTTCTTTTTCTTTTTTTTTTTTTGCCTTTCCTTTGACTCTGAGGTATTTTGCTTTATTTCCTTTTTCGTCAGATAAAAATGCTAAAGAAAGTGCCGGATGAGATTGTGAGATTTTTTTGTATTTTGTTTTTTTTTTTCTTAACTTATTTTTATGTTTTTTTAGAATGCCAGCTAATGAGGCTGCCTTGCACAATTTGCAAAAACTTTCATTTGCAGCTCTAAATAAGATATATATATATATATTTCTATATCTATTTGAGCATGATGTAAGTGGAGTACAGCTTAGAGCCACACCCAAGGCGAGCTTGGCGCTCAAGATCAACAGAATAAATGACAATAGTTATAGTAGAGCTTTGAGAGTCAAAGGCTGAGTAACAAACTCTCAATAGCAAACACCAAAAAATAACAATAAAAAAACTTGCGAAAACAGTCACGCAGCATTATACAAAGAGCAAACACATAACAAATCAAATAAAAGACAATAACAGCAACAATAACAGAAAACTTCTACTAGTGAAATATTATGGCGCTATTTCAGCTGAAAAAACCAAACGAAGCGCAAAATGTTTAAATAAAACCAAAAGCTGAGGTCATTTTTTTTGAAAAATTGCACAGCTTCAAAGCGTCGCAAATCGCTCGAGATATTGGCAAATGCATAAATACAGCACTCGGTTATTAAACAAATGGCAAACAACAACAGCAACAAAAGATATCCATTGGCAGATAATGGAAACTGAAAAAAAAGCTGGCAAACAATCAGCCATAGGTTATAATTTGAAACAAGCAATTAAGAGAGCTCGAACACAAAATGGAATGTGGTTCGAGTTTGAGCTACAGATACAAATAGATAGCCGATAAATGATATTTCAAGTTGCAAGCAACAGCAGCAGCAAGCAACAACAACAAGCAACAGCAACAATAACATATGCATTTTGTAAGCTCAGGCATGGCAATGCAGGCAGGTGGGCAGCTGACAGACCGCATTAAGTCCAGCCCAAACAGGTGGGCGGCGGGGAATGCGCGAGCTGTGAGTGGCTGACGAAATCAATGAATCAGACAACAAACTTCGAATGCAGTTAAGACTAGGGTATTATGGGGCACTATAGCTGGCTAAGGGGTATGGGGCAGCTGCATTGTTTGACTTTTTTTTATGATATTCATAAAGCTGCCATTGAAGGCGGACTTTAAAGTGAAATCCATACTGAATGCATGACTATCGCATTATGAACGAGCCGAATTTATAGTTTCTAGAATGTCATAATTGTGAGAGTTATTAACTCATACAATATCCATGAGTAATATAACCTATAGAAGTCAATAATAGTTAGTAAACTAACTAATAAATTCTATTATGTTTCATTATACAATTTTGTTTGCTTTTTGTAGTAATATTGCTATATTAATTTGTTAAATTATGGATGTCTATGGATTGCATAGTTTTCTTTAGAGATGACGACTTAATGTTATCTTCTATGTTTTAAAACTATCGAGATATTGCAGACTATCGATAAATAAACTATATATACAATACAATACTATAAAGTATAGAAGATAGGAGATAAAAGATATAAGAGAGGCGACCATTTATAAGATATAGAAGATAAAATATAAAATATAGAATATACAAGATATATGATAAAAGATATAATATAGAAGAGAAAAGATATATGATATATAATGAAATATAGAAGATAAAAGATAATATATATATAATAAAAGATTAAAGATAGAAGATAAAGATAGAATAGATAGATTAAAGATAGAAGATGCAAGTCAGATGATCGAAGAACTATATTGTAGCTCAAGTACTGTGAATCATTTTACTGTCAGTCATTTATTCCTTGATATCGACATTCATGTACAGTTCCTATGGTATATATAAGTATAAGCATATATAGTTCATTCTATGTATATAACTAGCTCTATTACACATTCATTTCATCTTAACAAAAAAATTCTCTTAAAAATACTCTTTGTCTCATTTTCCTATACTAATTATGAATTTGCAACTTTAAATATAGACTGCTATATAGTTTATGACTTCAGTAAAGGAAACTATATTTCGATAACAATCGATAACAGTTATGATCACTCAGCAGTAGCTCTATACCACTCTATATATATTGCTTTTGCGATAAAGACAAATGATAATATGTATACTTTCTACCTAGTAACTGTCGTAAAGTCAACACGTATCAGAAGCGATTAATTTTTAACTTTTATTGAGTTACTTTTATTGTAATGCTATGGATGAGGGCTTTAAGAGGGCTTGAGCACCACATTTGGTTATGAGAAACTTGTGTCGAGGGCTTGTTTCAGTTGCACGTGAAATGCATATCGAAGAGACAATCGCACATTGCACTTGGTTATGTCACGTATTTTATCGGATATTGTCGCCGCCCATCAAAAATGATGTGGATAAGGCAATGTTATACATATTTGTAGCGGAACTTTTCTTTTAAAAGCGCGTGTGAATCACATGATATATATAAGTATTAACTGATAATGTCAAGTTTACTCTATATATTAGCCAAGTTAAGTATGCATAAACAATAAATAAACATATATGCCTAGAGTCTTATAGGTTTAACAAAGCGTCAACTACTTTATATGCCATAACTTTAATCTTTTAGGTTTAATCATTTTCTCTAGTATACAAATTATATTAGTTCTAGAAACTAGTTTTCTGAAATGACTTAATCATCTGTTGTAGCTTATTGTTATCTTTCAAGTTCAGTCTTTAATCTTAAAATTGCTGGGCACTTATAAGTCCAGTTCTATTGATTGTTAAGAGGCATAGCAACTACTTTGATCTGTCAGTGTTCAATGTTAACGCGCCGTCGATCAATTAGCCTTGCAAAAGTTGCGAGTCAATGTATTAGCTGATCCGTAAGCCCCCTCCCCTTGCCGAACACCTTAGCCAAATGTCACCTGCAAAAGGCGCCAACATGTTGAATAAATTGAAATTGCCAAGCTTGAGCTGGCTTGAGAGAACTTCACGAAGTTTATGTTTGTTTTTGCATTCGTTGTCGAGTGTTTTTAATGAATTGTTGATGGGAATTAATGTGCGCATATTAAACGAAATTCTTTCATTAACAATAAAAATAAAATAATAAAAAAATAGAGAGGAGAAGAGTAGAGAATAACAGTTTGCTGACGGCGCTTTTTATGGTTCGGGGTTGGCGTTCAGCAGCTCACAATATGTGAGAAACGAGTTTTTGCAGCACGACTGCAAATGCCTTTTTAATGAAATATATAAAAGATAAGCTGCAAAAAAAAAAAAAAAAAAAAAAAAAAAAAAACAAGTAAGAGTGCTGTAGTCGAGACGGCTCGACTACGAGATACCCTGAACCCTGCGAAGATCCAATCTTCCCAACATTATATTCTTATTTTACATATACATATATTGCGAGCAACGCACACACACACACACACACATGCATACGCACGCACGCATAAGCACGCACGCATAAGCACGCTCTCTGCAGACCGCGCAGTCAGCGCGGCGACTGCGCTCGGGCTGCAATATGCCTATTGTATGGGAAATTGAATGTTTAATAACTTTTTTTGTGGATGTACTTTCTTGATCAAACTTTCACAGCGCAATTATGTCATTCATATGTATGTATTTGCCAAAGCACAAGTCTCTAGTATTTGATATACGAATTTTGCAAATTTAAGGCGAAGGGGGCGTGGCATCCAAAATTCAAAAATTACAAAATGTCCGCATTCGTTACACGGATCTACACAGTGAATTTGGAGTCTCTAGCTCTTACGGTATGCTTAACCGAAGAAAAGTTATCGATTTTTATCGATAATAAGGAAACGGGATGAGTTATCGAAAATCTAAAAAAAACTCGTACTGCGTAGGCTATAGACGAGTATTCTCTGAAAATTTCATATATCTAGCTTTTGTGGTTTACGAGATCGCTGCGTTCATACGGACGGACGGACGGACGGACGGACGGACGGACGGACGGACGGACGGACGGACGGACAGACGGACAGGGCTATTTCAACTCAGCTCATCGAGCTGATCAAGAATATATATACTTTATGGGGTCTGCGATGTCTCCTTCTGCCTGTTACATACATTTCACAAAAACATTATACCCTGATTTCCCATTTTCAATGGGTTCAGGGTATAAAAAAAACAACACAAATAAACAAGCGAACGAGCGACAGAAAGCGAACTAGTTGAAACAATCGCCAGCTAATAGAGATGAGAGATCTTACAACGAAAAAAGGGAGACGAATATGTTTATATATTAATTGATATTTAAGACGTGGGAAGCTATTAAATTACACAGACGTGCGAGAGATATATAATCAGATTAAGCAAAACTTTTCGATGTAATTAATACTCGGATTTTGTGCCTTTGATGGTATGGTTTGAGAATTACAATCAAGTGATTACAAAACTACTGTGTAGATCCCTTTAATGAATACCTCCACATATAGATATCATTATCATGCTTTGAAAATTTGATTAAGATACTCGAACTAGAACAAAAGTTATGCAACAATCAAATCTCCTTAGTAAAGCGCTTCGGTTCAGGTATATCCTAGTCGGACACTTCCTTCCGACTTGCGCATTCTTACTTGCTTTGTAACTCATAATCTTCGCATAGTTTCTGAGCAACTCTTTAGTTATAAACGAGAGTTATTGCTAGCTGTACTCAAATTTTAAGATATACACAAGAAGATTCTAAATCCACATATCACACCTCGAGATCATCCTATTTAAAAAAGAGAAACTTCTAATGAGTCGACAAGTTTTAAGACAAAGATACGACTAACTAATTACTACTCAACACTATCATAAAGAGAAAGAGATCATCTGATATAGAGAAACTTGCAAACTTTATACAAGTTTGTTCTCTCTATATATATATTCGATGAGCTCCGATCGTCAGCTCTTGTCCATCACTAGCTATTTTCACCTTTAGTATGCCGCAATTAATGCCAATTTGACAAATTGCTATCTGTTGACTTATGACTAAGTTGACTTTATGCAAATATCACGAGTTGTTTGGCTGATTAGATAGAAAAGCGGAACCGGTCGGTCGCTAGTTAGCTAGGTTGGGTTCGTTGTTTACTTACCGGCACAAAGTGTGGCAAATTGTCGAGCACCTGCAGCTTGTCGATGCGCTGCTTGATGCGTTCGCGATGATGCGGATTCTTGATGCCAATGGCGGTGAGATCCTCGGGCGTCATGCGTGCAATCGTTGGCAAATCGTAGCCAGCAGCTATAAACAGCTGAGCGTACTCCTCGTGCTTCATCTCGAGCAGCCAGTCAATGATGAGCTCATCGTTGCGCTGCCGATCGACGCTGCCAATGGAGCACGAGCTGACGGAGCTGCAGCGGGGCGAGGAGAGCGGAGCGCGTATAGAGGCGCCCGATGAGGAGACGCCAGTTAAATATGAAGAGGCACGACCCGAGTCCAGGCTGGCAGTGCTGTGCCGCGACCCAGAGCCGGCCGAGCCCGACGATGAGCCCGGCGAATCGCGACCTGGCGACTGTGTCAGATCAATGCCCTGATCCTCCTGCAGCGCCAGCTGCTGATGATAGTACACCGCCGCCTTGTGGGTGAGCGGCTCGCGCAGCGTGGCGCAGAACACGGGCGGTGGACAGGCCACAATGCTGGGCGGCAGCACAGTCTGCGCCGGAGCCTGTTTGCTGCCAGAGCTAACAACTCCAGTTGCTGCTGCTGCCGCCGCTGCTGCTCCAGCGCCAGCGCCAACAATTGTTTCATCCTTCATGCGCAGCGCCACGCTCGTCTCGCGCGGCAAGTTGAAGCCGCCCTCCTCCAGCGAGGGCGACGAGACAATGCTGCTGCCACTCATGCTGCAAATCCCATCGTCCAGTTGATGCTGTTGTAGATGATGCTGCTGCTGCTGCTGTTGTTGCTGCTGTTGTAGCTGATGGTGTCGCAGTGGCCCGCTCAGCCTGTAGATCGGTATTAGGGGCTGATGATGGCTGCCAAGGGGCGAGGCGGGCGTCGGCTGTTGATCTCCTGGTATTGTTGGCGGCTGTACCTTTTTAGCTTGTGCCGTCGATGCGTGCGGCTTCAGTGAGCGATGCATGGCGCGCTTCTGTTACTGCTGCTGGCCGCGCTGGCCAAATTAGCTGCAGCGACTCCTGCAATAACAAATAAAAACTGCATTAGGCAAATATGTAGGCAAACAGATGTGCAGCAGATGTGGCTATGTGTGTGCGGAGGCTGGGAAATCTGCATAATTGGGCATAAATATTCGTTGCTCTAGCTAAAAATAGGGTCACACTGTTTATGCGCGCGCGCTACTGCTGCTGCTGCTGCTGCGGCAAGTCAATAAACTGCCACAGGGCACGAGATGTGCGCTGCACAGTGGGTGCATTACATAAAAAAAACCCAAAAAAAAAAAACAAGTCAAACTATTGTTAACAACTAGTTTAGGCCAAGTTTTTAGTAGTACATAAAAAAATATATATGTCAAATGCATATATTTTATATGCATATATATATCTCAACTGTGACCCACTGTGCGCCCGTAGCATCGTATTACAAATTTCATTCACCAAACACAACTAAAAACAAACAAACAAGGGGGAGAGAATAGTGCCAGAGACGCAGTCAAAGTTCGTTGACTGTGGGCTGTGGGCTTAGGGCGGTGCAGGGCGTGCGGCTTATATAGTTGTGGCTTGTCTAGGCGGCTACGTCATAATACACTTGAAAAATGCAGCGACAGGCGGCGACGCTCGCGCAAATCTGGCAAAAGTCACGAACAGCGCTACTGGCCCAGCCCGGCCCGGCCATGTCATTAACATTAGCGAGAACAAAGCCGCAAAATACTCGGAAGCAATAACTAGAATGAAGCTTTAATATGCACTGTTTCCAGTGAAACAGTTAAAGGCCAAAAGACGATTTATCGATAACATGCTAAATGCAGCAAACGGCCACCTGTTCGATTAACTACTCGATGCCCGGCCGGGCCAGGCCGGTTGATGTAGTACACACAAACACACACACACACATACACAGAGAGCAGCAGACGAAGAGTAACGAAGCAGGTGCCAAATTTCATGCGTGTCTGTGTGTGTGTGGAGGAGTATAAAAAGCGGCGAAACGTAGCAAAAGCAGAGCAAAAACTGAAAAAAAACAACACGTAAAACGGTGGCAGTAGTAAATTTCATTTACAAGCCCGTCGACTGCCTTTAATGAATTTTTATGTATGCGACGTGAAACGAAAATTAACGAAAAACTGCAGCCGAAGGCGCGGGAGAGGCCCAAGCAAGCAGCGCAGAATATAAAGAGCGAGAGCGAGAGAGCGCGCAACGAAAAGAGAGCGAGAGAGCAGAGACACAGATGGTTGCGGGCAGCGAGCGGCGACACAGCAGAGGCTGAGCAGCGTTTGTAGTAGGGTAGTATATCAAAAACTGCGAACGATACACAAATGTGGGTTGCGATTTGTTGTTGTTGTTCTGCTCTTGTTGTTGTCACCCACACACACCCCGTTCGCCCAGCTGCAACATTTGCAGATGTTGTTGAACTGTGTGCGGCCGGCTTGCATTTTGGTCTAACATTTTTATGTTTTGTCTGTCTTGTTGCTTTTGTGTACCGTTATATATATATTTTTATATATTTTTGTTGTTGTCTTTTTCTCTGCTTTACTACCCATAGTCCTTTGTTGCTTGCACATTTAATTGCAAACATGGCACACAGGGCGCCCCCTGGCGTAGATAATACAGAAACTATTGCAATTGCTGCTGTTGTTGTTGTTGTTGCTGGGCTCTGGGCGCTGGGTGTGGGTGGTGAGTAATCATAATGAGCGCAACAACACTTGCGCGTGCAAGTATGTGTATATGTATGCATGTGTATGTGTATAAGTATGTGTATGTGTGTGTGTGTTTGAGCATAAAAACTGATTGGAAATGCAATTGGACGCTTGGGCGGCCTTTTCCTATTAGAAACTCTGCACACAATACAAAACTATTACAAAGGGCAGCGCAGGCTGAAAGATTTATTGATTGTCGTACACACACACACACACACATTGATGAGTGTATGTGTGTGTGTGTGTGTGCTGTGTATACAATGTAGCGGAGTTGCGGTTTTGAAGTTAGCAGCAAAAACGCTGAGCAACTAAAAATAATTATGGTTGCCATTGCTTTAAACACACACACACACACACAGAGAGACACACACATAGACAGGCAACATGCACACATACATATAAAAGAGCACAAAGGGACCGCAGAATTGATATACGCTACTCAATGGGGGAGTATTGAGCGTTAGTTGTAAAGTTTGAATAATTCTTGAATGGCCTGCGATAAGGAACTTGTATGACACTCTCAAATATTTATAAGAATAAGTTTTATATTACATATGAGGGGTAAAGTCGGAGGAAGAAATATCAAAGGGGAACTGCATTACTCTCCAATCATCAAATGAAGAAATACCAAAGGGGAACTCCATTCCTCTCCAATCATCAAATGACATACATGAGTATATCCCATTAACATTTTTCACAGCATAATAAACTATAAATTTACAGCTTAAGTTGTCGAGAAATTAAAACTTTCTCAGTCAAGAATTTATCTTCTTGACTTAGGAATTAGTCAGATTAAATTTTAGTGATTTTTTTTCCATTTTCATTTCCATTTTCTTTTTGAATATGATATAGAATTATTTAAGAAATTATCTTAAATAATAATAATAATAAAGATACATTGAATAATTCTATATTCTATTTCTATTTAAAAATATTAAGAAAATGGAAATGAAATTGATTGAAAATTACTAAAATTTAATCTGACTAATTCTTAATTATGGAAATATTTAATATTAAAGATAATTTATTAAATAATTCTATATAATATTCAAAGAAAGATCAGAAATCTTAAGCTTTATAAAGTAAAAAAAAAGTTTTTTATTATTCTATTATAAACTATTTAATGTATTATCTTTATAAATTAAAAAAAAAAAGAATAGATTTTCTTTAGCCAACTTAAATATTTTCTATGAAATAGAATTCTTTTATAAAACAAAATCTTAATTGATATTCACTTTCAAGTTAATTTATTCAATTATAAAAGATTTATGGCTGCGTAAGTGTAGTCAAAATTCGTTGTGTGTGTGTGTGCGTTGTCGCTGTGCGCCGTTAAAGTTTACTGGCATGAGTAATCAGCCAAATGGAGCGCAATAAAATGGCAACGGCAACGGCAACGGCAACACGGCCAATCTATCAGGCCAGGCAACACATCAACTAAGTTGATGTTGCCCAGCCACCCCCGATAAAGACTGCTCGACCACCAACCACTCCATGGCCAGATTCATATGGCGAATGGGACATGGACCTCAATTGGGTGAGGGGGGGTGAGCAGAAGTTGGGGGCGGCTGAAATCAAATGAAGCGAGTCTCGTTCTCATGTTTATTAACGGTGCTTAACTGGGATATTGTAGAACAGTGTGTCTGTGTGTGTGTATGTGTGTGGGTGTCATTAAGTGCGCTAGATAAAGGGACCGCCCAGGCAACACTTCATTAACAACGCGACTTATTGACAACGGCTTTTTCTAACACCCTGTTAAGTTACATAGAACAGAATGAGACAACTTTCGACATAAAGTCTTTGAGCAACGCTTAAACTTAATTGCTTTGATTAACTAGGTGTTTAACTAATACCCAGTTTTAATTGAAATTTACTAGGGAAATTTGATAGAAAAAGGTTTAACATTAACAGATACACCCTGTGTACTAAAACAGGGTGTTCATCTTGCACATAACATCTTAACATTCTTATTAACTTGTGTTTTTCTTTTTAGAAGATCTTTAAACATAAAGACAAATATATACATTCATATACACTCAAATTCCGCCTGATTTTACTCCAAATTTTAGTCATATCAATGCCAAAGATATTGGTAGAGACCATTGAAAGAAAAGGGTATAAAATAATAATATATTAATAATTATTATAATAATGTGTAACTCTTTACAGGGTATTTTAAAAGTGTATCATACGCTGTTTTATTACTGCTGCTGCGGGTGCTTTGCATATGTCATGAGACGCTTTCCATACTTTCCCTAAAATGCAAGTCTGATAAAAAGTTTTTTTTTTCAGTTTTTTTGGTTGCATTTTTCTGACATTTCTTTTCATTTTATTTTGTATAGTTTTTGGTCTGCCTGCCACGCCCCACTGAGTGAGTCTTAGTTTTCGTGTACTTGTACATTGTTGGTAGCGTGTTTTGTCAGCAGCAGCAGCAACAACAACAACAGCAGCAACAACAACAAAGTAAGATGGTGTCGCTGCCTGTCGATAACTGGAGATGTTGATCTTGCAAGAAGCAAAGCAGAGGAGAGGACAACAAAAGCAGCGAGATGGCCGCTGGCTGTATAAACTTGTTTTG
Organism: Drosophila nigricruria; assembly: GCA_037075265.1. Classification (NCBI taxonomy): domain Eukaryota; kingdom Metazoa; phylum Arthropoda; class Insecta; order Diptera; family Drosophilidae; genus Drosophila; species Drosophila nigricruria. Next base: position 151,531 of record JBAMCI010000200.1, on the reverse strand, counting down.
CCTGTAAAGGGAGTTGTTGCTGTTGTTGTCGTCGTCGATGTTGTTGTTGTAGTAGTTGTTATTGCATTGTCTTGCGTTTTGTTTCAGGTTTCATCTGGCAACGCCAAGAACGGAGCAAACAAGAGCCCATAAAAAGCTCGTAGGAGTAAAATGCAACGAAGATGTGTCAATTGTGTGGGCGAGAGGGAGATGGAGAGGGAGAGAGCAGACGAGCAGCTACATACTGTATATATATATAGTAGTTGTACGTGCAGTTAACGGTTAATGCAAAGCGTATGCGTAGCGCATATGGCACCAGACAGACGGACAGACAGAGAAGAAGAGACGGACAGACAGACAGACAGACCAAATAAGGCTGTCAGCAGCACGTATGCACGTATCGCCGCTGCAGAGCAGAGCAGCAAAGCTCCAAAAGCGGCCATCAATTCTGCTTTTTGGTCAAAATACGCGAACAAGTTGTAAAGCGAGCAATGCGAACAAAGCAACAACAACAAGAACAGAAACAACAACAGTTGTAAAAGTTCAAGTGGGCGAGAGGAAGGCAGCAAGCATTTACTGTTATGTACATTGAACTTTTTAGTACCTAACCACTTGCCACCCACTTGCAAAGTGCGTTTACTACTACGCACACACATACATACACATCTACAGTCACACACACACACATGCGTACATACACAAATTTAAGCTTAATGCTAAAAAAAAAAACTCTGCAACTGTGACAAAAATATGAAAATTACCATTTTAAAACGTATTTTTTGTCAGCAACTTTTAGGGCGAACACAAAAGCTCTACTGAAATGAGCATTAATTATATATTTTGCCTAAATTACAATTGATTTAATGGCATTAAAACGCGTTCGAAAATTCTGTGCAAATTTCTTTTGCACAAACACACACACACACAGAGGCACGCACACACAAACTAAAGTAACACCAACACTAACACCGACACACACAAAACAAGTAAAGCATATGAAAAAGGCAGCGCAAAAAGTTGCCGCTGCGGCGGCTGCGGCTGCTGAAAGAAACGAAGAACTAGCCGAAAAAAAGGCGGAGCGCGTGCACGAGCCGACGGCGACCGCAAGTCAAAGCGTATTGAAAACGCGGCTCAAGTTCGAGTCCAAGTCCTCCTGCTGTACAGTTGTTCAAAAAGAGAGAAAGAGAGAGAGATGAAGAGAGCTAGAGAGGAGCGTCAAAAGAGTGAGCGAGAGTGCGCGCAATTTGCCGCACTCAAAACTCTTCTCAATTTAGTTATCGGCATAGACCCAAACCAAGCCAATCCAACCCAAAGCCAATTTGTTGCAATTGAAACAATAACAGTAGTTGCGCCTCACAATTTATTGTTGCTGGCAAATTAGTTAATAAACGAAACAGTCGGCCTCCGTGTGCATACAATTACGCCTCACTGTAGAGCTGCAGGAGCGCAGCCTGAGAGAAATGCATGCATTTCCAGTTGTTCCACGCACAGTGACCCAAATGACATTTGAACGCAACGGAAACCTGTCCAAATGATACCTTATGCATATTTACTGCCTGACATTGTTTTTTGATTTCCCCTAGATCAATACGATAAGAATTAAAGGTCAGTCCATTGAGGCGGGAAAAACTTAATGATCGTTTGTAATTTGCATTGAATCGTGTTTAGCATGGGAAAACTTGTAAAACTTGGCCCAAACCATTAACGTAACTCAAATTCAAGGGCAGGTATACAAACTAACGTTGTTTAGCTAATTTACAACTTGAAATAGTTTTAAGTGATTTAGTTTTTTAATTATATGCCCAACAGATTGCAAATTGCAACACCGGAATTATTTTAAATTTATTTTATTTATTTTTTATATATATTTATTTATTTATTTTTTATATATAAATATATTTATTTTTCTTTATATATATATATTTCTATATAAAATATTATTTAATGATTATTCTAATTAAATTCGGCTGTTCGATGCATTTAAACTAAATCAATTGAAAACTTTAGTTAATAATAATTTTTAAATACATTTACATAAGAATTTATTTATTTGTTAGCAATTTTCTTTTAACAGCAGTTGTTCCTTCCTTTTAACAGCTTCCTTTTAACAGCAGTTGTTCCACTGTGCGCTGTATGCCACAAAACATATCCAAACACACACACAGATAGTCACACATATGCAGAGACAGGCTAGTCAACCACTTTGTTTGCCGCATAAGCCAATAAGAGCCAAAGACAGAGAGCAGCGAATATAAGAGATAGAGAGAGAGAGAGAGCGAGAGCGAGAGCGAGCACGCGCTCCACACGAGCTTCACTTAGAAACTTCACAAAAAAAAAGGCTCCAACTTTATTAAATGGCCTGCGCACGCTGCCGTTCTCTCGCTCTCCATTTTGTGCTCTCTGCTTTTACGCGCTCACTCTCTCTCTCTCTCTCTCTCTCTCTCTCTCTCTCTCTCTGTCATACTAAACGACGCTCGCTAAGCTGTCACTTTACCCTCCCCCCGCCCACACGAACGACAATTCTAACACTTCATTGGAGTCGTTTACGTTGCGTTGAGTTGCGTTGCCGTTACGTTGCGACGGCAACGACGACGCGTCGTCAAGTCATTTGATTCCCACACAAATCTCTGCATATTGAGCGTACGCGAGAGTCGCTCCCCATTATGGCAAGTGAGTTATGAGCCTGTGTATGTGTGTGTGTTTATGTGTACATGTGTATGTGTTTGTACTGCGCTTTCTATTGATTTATATGAGCTTTATATAGCGCAATCTGAGTGCTTTGCAACGAGCACAAAGCTCAGCAGAAAGAAGAGTTGAATTTCCAAGTGAATAGCCAAAGACAATGCGTAAATGACAGCAAAAACATTTAATTGCCGACGAAGGGGGAATAAATTACACAAAGCATCAGCAGAGTCAGAGCCAGAGCCAGAGTCCCGCCAGAGTTGCCACAGCACCATTGTTGTCGGCAGCACGCGTCAGCGTCGGCGTTCAAGCATAACGCAGCCGCTGCTGACACGTGTTGGTTTATTAATTACATAAGCAGATGCAGTTGCAGCAGCAACAGAGGCAGTTGCTGCGGCAGCTGGAAACAAAAACCAATTTCCTGCTTATGCGTTTGGCTACTCTACCACAAAGGAGCCGGAACAGCTGGCAGTCACTGTATACAACAGGGTAGCAGAAGAAGAAGCAGAGAAAATGACAGATGGCACAGTCGGCGCCGACGCCGGCAGCAGGACACGAGTGTCAAAACAAAAACAAATAATGCTCACCTTTTAAAATGTGTGGAAAAGCTATTTCTCACTTTTGACGTCTTTTTATATGCCCAGCAAAAGAAAAACAAGGCAATAACAAAAACCTAGTTAATCACATTAAAACGCAACCGCGACGAAAGTTGACACACAAAAGTAAACAAATGTAAAACTGTAACAGGGCATTAATTACTGCATTTGTCGCTGTCTGCTTTATGCTATTTTCTTCTAGCACTCTCTCACTCACTCACACGCGAATACAAATGGCGCGCGCGCGACTCATAAAAGTAAAACATAAAACCAGATTAATTTTTTGTGTGCAGCCGAAAAAAAAGAGTTTATAAAGCTGCGCTGCGCTGCTTACGTAGTTGTTCCCGAGTTGTTGTTGTTGTTGCTGCTTTTTATTGTTTGCTACGCCGCCGCCATTTTCTTAGTTGTGAACTCGTTATTTGAACTTATTTTTGTGTTCGCAGCCCATTGGACTTAATTAATACAGATTTTTTGTGCTTTTATTAGAAACATTTATTAATTGTATGCGCTCATATTATTAATTTATGCGTTTTTAATCACCAAGTCTGATCTGCGCGACAAAGCGACGCGAGCCAGCTTAACCGCTCAGATGGAAAACAAAAACATAACTGAGTCTGGCTGCAGACTTAAAGCGGCAAAATGCCAAGATGAAAATAAAACTTATCGATAACAAATTGAATAACGTGGTATTTTTTTAAATCCTTTAATTGGTAACAATAAAAAATATCTGAAAATAATTAGTAGTGTGTTATTTAGTTTTAAAGAAATGTAAACAATTCAAAAATATATGTATATACAATTTAAAAGTAACATGAGCATTTATTACATATAAGATTTTCAAACTAAAAGAGGGAACATGCCTAATGGTATACCAGTCAGACAATAATCGATAACACTATTGCATAGCATTTTAACGATAGATCTCACAAATTGCGCCATCGATAAATATTTAAATTTCCATAGTTCCACCATTAGTTTTCAGCATAAAACAGCGCAATTTGTTAGCAACATACAGCCACACTTGTTGCATTTGTATCAAATGTTACAATTATTTAAACGAAAAATTGATGGCAGACAATAAAAATTAATAAAAGTGCGTGCGCTTAAAACCGTTTTATTTAATTATGTGTTACTGTTTTAGTTGATCGCAATTAAGATTTCTGTTACTGTTACTGTTTGTGTTGCTGTGCGTGCCGTGTGTTCCCTCAGTATTTTCTCCAAGTGTGCGTGTGTGTGTTGTGTGTTTGTGTGCGAGAGTGCGCTTATTGCTATTGCCATTGCCTTTTGCGGCATTTTTGGTTAAACAAATTACGACGACTAACAAAAGTAAGCATAATCAGGTGAAATTAAAACTTGCAAAAATCCGCATACAAATCGAAACTCGAGAAAAAGCGGCAAACTCAGCCCAGATTTCAAATGCAAATGAGCCAAAGAGAGAGGGAAAGAGGAATAAAAAAAAAAATACAGGTTGTCGCGCTGCTACGCTTTGGCATTTGCTGGCTTGGCTTGGCTCTCGCTCTGCCGTCGGCTCTTATTGTTGTTGTATTTGAGTCTTGGCTGCCTTTTTAGTTGGTCAATGCACGGCGTTAATTAAAGCTGTATAAATTCTCCGGCCGACGGGCCGTGTTTGCGCAATAAGTATGCTTAACATTCTTGTTGTTGTCGTTCTAATTTATCTTGTTTTTTTTTTGTATTTCTTTTGCGTTGCTCTCAGCGGTGGGCGTAACGCCTTTTAACAGTTGATGCTATGAATCATGCCAGTGCAATGTTAACTATGTATTTTCGGCTCGAGCAACAATAACAGCCACCTGTGGCATCTTGAACCGGTGCGGCTCAAAAGTCAAATTTGACAGCTGCGTGGCGCATCCTAAAATGAGATTTGAATTAATAAAAAAGCTTTGAACGAGAGCAATACGCTTTTCATCTTAAGCTTTTGCGCGTGCGTGTGTGTGTGTGTGTGTCTTGTGCAGCTCCAGTTGGATTGGAGGGAAAAGAAGATGAGAAAACGCTGTTAAGCCATGCACTGTTAAATCGCAGCATAACAGCTCTGTGCGCACGTGTGTGTGTGTCTGATGCAGCTCCAGTTGGATTGGAGGGAAAAGAAGATGAGAAAATGCTGCTAAGCCAAGCAATGTTAAAGCACAGCATAACAGCGCTGTTAAATATAACATAAAAATGCTAAGCTACAAGAAGCAAAACTAAATTTAATTTTGATATATATTATATAGTATATAATTGTCTATTTTATAAAAATATAATATTTATTTATTAATTTATTTATTCATAATTTTCTATGCTTACAGCTCGTTTTCTGTGATTCCTGTGCTCGTTCGAATACAATTTTAAGGATAATAAATATATATATTGAAAAGACCACTCAATAAATTCAACGGACAATAAGTTAACGCCTCCGTCTCAATTGTCGCTGTGTACGTTTCCGTCCCAATGCAGAAAATGCCCTCGCAAATTTTAAACGATGGCAGTGGGTCTGGCAGCTTGAACAATGCGGCTTCATTGCTGGGCGCATCGCCCAATTCCATTACAGTGAAGACTGCCTACAATGGTCAAGTCATCATAACGACCATAAACAAGAACATTACCTACGAGGATCTGTGCTATGAGATACGCAACATTTGTCGCTTTCCCATCGATCAGGTGAGTCAGATCATATATCATATAATATATCTTGATTTCATTATAGTTAAATATATATATATATATATTTTAGCCCTTTACCATCAAGTGGGTCGATGAGGAGAATGACCCGTGCACCATATCAACGAACATGGAACTGAATGAAGCCATACGATTATATGAGATGAATTACGATTCCCAGCTAGTTATACATGGTAAGTCAAAGACTTTTGCTTATCGTGATATATATATATATATATAGATATATGTATATACATATGTTTATTATACTGTAAGCACTTTGTTTGATCAATGTGATAAGAGGTTTTTATAATTCCACGTAATATTGAAGACACAATGCCAAGTTATGTGTCACGCGTTTGGGTTATTCTTGAATGCCATTAAACATAAAAGATATTCTTATTTGAACTCTTGCTCACAGATATTTTATATATATCGCAAATCAAATGGACTCAAACATTAAATATTTAAATTAATATTAAATTTCTTTATCAAATTAATTTAAATATAAATATTGATTAAAATTACATAAATGCAAAAGTTTCTGATTACTTGAATGAAATGTTTGCGGTTTTATATTATGACTGCAACTAGTTATTTTTTCAACTTGAAAGCTTTGTATATATTTATAAATTATATTTGAAATGCTTGTTTGTTAATGTGTTCCAAGTGTTGGCTAAATACAGTTGGCCAAGTTTAATAAATGAGGCAAAAACTGGGCCATTTGGCTTTATGCCTTTCGCAGTCTGTCTTTAGACACAACTGTTCATAAATTGAGTTTCTCCGTAAAAGTTTTATGAAAGTTAAAAAGCTTTTAAAATTTATTGATTCAATTAATATGATTATGTATATCATATTACATTATTATTATATTATATATTTATTATCATATTATATATATATATATATATATATATATATATATATATATACATTATTATATTATATATATTATTATATTAATAATAATACGAAGTTTTGATAATTACAAATTGAATTATTAAATTATAAAAAGTTGAAGACTTTCATAAAACTTTTTCAATATATAATAAATAATAAATATTAATATATAATAAATTATTTAATATCATAAAAATATAATATTTCTGATAAAAATAATAATAATAATAATATAATATTTTTAATATAATAATTATATATATTTAATAATATAAAAATATATAATAAATAATATAATACTATATAATAAATAATATAATAATAGATTAGATAATATTTAATATTCTATATATATATATATAATATAATTTCTTATTAGAAGCAAATCCGTCTTCAATAATACTTTCGCAACTATTTTACAATTTCGAATCGAATTTGTTTAAACTCGCAGTTCAAGCAGAAGCCACAGATAAAGCTTTTTATATAAACGAACTGAGATTCTAATTGAATCATATCTATCTTTATAAAGAATAAAACTAAAATGTAAGCTTTTGAGAGATACTAGTTAAAATATATACAAAGCTTAAATTTTATCTAACTAAAATGTGCATATGAAAACTTTAGTTAGTTATTTAGTAGTTCTCAAATCCAAATTTTAATTGGAGCTCAAATTTAATTGATATATGAAGATACTAACTTTCTGTAATATTCCTGAACTTACTATTTAAATTCAAATTGTATTCGAATTGTCAAAAAATTAAGAAAAAGAAAAGGAAAAGGAATATAAATATTTTCTTAAAACCTTTTCCAGAGCCAACAGCTCTGACTATAAATCTTTTGAAATAACTTGCAAATACTTTAAAATACAAATTAAGCTTAAAATTTATGATCATTAAAAGAATTCCCATTTACTAACTCTAGTTAGTTTCTTTGGACTAGTTTTCCCATAATAAAGTAAACAAAAACCGTTAATTAAGCAGTAAATTTATAAACGAGCTTGTTTTTCTGGCCACAACAATTCTTTGAATTGTGGCTTAGGTACATGTGTGCATAGCTAAAAAGGGATTTGTTTTATGTTGCCAAAAGGATGTTGTTAGTTGGGGCGTGTAAATAACACACACACACACACATAGACACAGAGACACACACTCGCTTGACTCGAGCGAAAACTATGCAAAAGTTTTATATATTTTTGTTTGAAATTTTCACAAATTTCATTATCAACGTTTGCGCTCATTGGCGCCTGTTGAAATAGGTCGCCTGTTTGGCTGGTTGGCTGGCTGGGTGACTGGGCCTTTAGCACAATTTAACCGCAATTTTGTGCACAGTTTTAGCCTGGTTAAACAATATGCTGCTGCTGCTGCTGCTCGTTGCTTTATTAGCTCAATAAACCGTGGCTGGCATTGCCTTTTGGCTTACGCCCGCAGCTCCCTGTGGGCCAACAGCATGCGCAAATTCAAACAGCAGTCGGCCATGTTAATAACATAAAATATTAATTAACTTGTGCAGGCAGAAGATACACTATACACACACCCACACACCCACACACCCACACACACACACACCTACACAACCACACACACACTCGCCTGGCTGCTGGCTAAATGTTTTGCGCTCGCCTCCTTTAGGTAAACTCTGGTTACGTTCGTATCTCACTTGTCTTTTCGCTGTTGTTCTTAAATGATTTTTGTTTTTTTTTTTTGCTCTTTGCTGTTGTTGTTGTTCACATCATATCTGCTCTTTGACCCGATTTGCTGCTGCCGGCTTCGTTTATAATTCATTATAATTAAATTGTTTGCTGGCAGCTTGGTTAGCTCCATTTTCAAAAATACAATTTTTCTGCGGCTTATTTTAGCTGCTTAGGCAGTGCAGGCACGCCTCAAAGAATACACTCACACACACACTCTTACACACATTCTCACACACTCACACTCACTCTCACACACACACTCAGGCACTCCATCTGCTTAGTTAACTGTCTGCGCTTAATTATCCTTGCCGCAAAAAGTTTTTGGCTTTCGCCCCATTCGAAATTTGCCTAATGACAAAAACAAAATGTTTCCACAACAACAATAAATAACTGTAAAACACGTATAACAACAACAACAACAACAACAAAATGAGACAACACCAGAATTTTATTATGTTTTTTGCTACCAAATTAACATTTTAAGGGCTTACAGTTTTTTGTTGTTTTTTTTTTTTTGATATTTTTTATTTCGTTCTTGCAATTAGTAAAAAGGAAGGCTTAACTCGAAATACATTTGAATTTAAAATTTTGTTTGAATTGTATTTTAAACGCTTTTTGGGGAAATTGTAGATTTATAAAAGCAAATCACTATTTATATAAAATATTAAAAATTTATTAAAGCAAATCGCTTTTGATTAAACAAACCATTTTTAATTTACTTAGTAAATTATAGAATTGATTATATTTTTTTTATTATATATGTATATTATTTATATGTATATTTGTTTTTATATATTTTTTATATATGTTTTTTTTATATATATTTTTTTTTTGTTTAGATTTCTTTATATATTTTATATATATATATATATATTTTTTTTATATATATATATATTTGTTTTTAGTTTTTTAAGATGAGTAAATAATTAAATATTTAAAATATTATAATTTAAAATTTAATTTATTCCTTTGAAATAAAAAAACTTAGGACAGATTTACGTGGCATAAAATAAACCGATTGGGCTTAGCCATATTTTATATATATTATTTCTATTTAAAAAAGTTTATTTTAACAAATTTCTAATACTCTTTACTTTGAAGTAGTAAAAAAATGTTAATAAATTAAATATATATTTTTAATTAAAAAGTTACGATTGAGTAATATAAAATAGGAAAAATAAATTTAAAAAATAAATTAAAAATGTTAATGTTTATAAAACTTAAATTACTTTTGAAAATTAAAAACTAAGAAAGTAAATCAAAAATAAAATAATAAAATGATATATTTAATCAAGCTAAAAACCATAAATATATATTACCCTATAAATATATATTAAACTATAAATATATATAAGAAATTTCTGAAAAACTTCTTCACATAAACATTTCAATAAACAAAACCAATTGCTACTCCCAATTTATATATTTTTACCAACTATTCTCAAATGGAAATTCCACTTAAAAGTAAAATAGTTTTGTTAGTGCACTCAGACTGTACTTCTAATTATGCTTGAATATTTTTTTTTCTGTAGTTTTACTATCCAAAAGTTCAATGTTTGCTTATCACTTTTCGGTTATCTCTATTTGATTTATGAATAGAAGTTTGGTTTTTTAGAGATATCGTTTGGAATGTTCAAATTCTAATTCATGCTTCGAAAGTTTATCGTTATTACGGCGTTAGCTACGTGATAGTTTTTTTTTTTGTTTTCTTTTTTTCTACTTTTGGGTTGCAGCAAATGGCAAAAAGCTGAGTTCAACCAGGAAAAAAAAAAACTGTAGCAGATATAATTTCGCCACCGCGAAACACTCAACAAAGTTTGAAATGTTTTAGGTGTTTTTTTGCAGCAACAGCAACAGCAGCATTCCGGCTTCCTGGTTGTCCTCTACATATTTCTATCTATGTATATTTGTTGTTGTTGTTGTTGGTGTTGTTGTTGTTTTGTAGCCACGTGTGAAAAAATGCGGCTTAAAATGTATTAAAAGCATTTTCTGTGCGGTTTTCTCTCCGGCTCCAGTCTGTGTGCGAACATATTATGCTCCTACTACTACTACAACCACACACACACAGACACACACATAGACAGAGAGACACATATACATGTATGCAGGCTTGCCACACAAAACTCATACAAGCGCCTTAAAAGCATTACACGACGCGACTGTTGATGTTTTGCTACCTTTGCATGTTTGTTTTTGTTGTAGTTATTGTTATTGCTACAGTTGTTGTTGTTGCTGTTGCTGCTGCTGCTGCTGTGTGTTGATTAGTAAATGGCCATGTATGTCTGTGTACCTATGTGTGTGTGTGTGAGGCTAGCGTTTTTATAAGTCGTTGTTTTGGTTGCCTTGTGTTTTGTATTCTACCTTCCGGTTTCATCTCCGGCTAACAATGAAGCGTCTGCCCTCTTTGTTCCGCTCTCTTCTATACACGCGAGCGCTTGCTCGTTCTCTCTCTTTCTCTTTATCTCAGTGGCTGTCGTTATAATTTATGCGCCTGCAATATGGCAACGCTGCCCACATGCACGCACACACATACAAACTCGCGCAACAAACTTTATCCAGGCGTACAAGCTTTGAAACACATAAGGTCGATATACAAGATGCCCTCACGTTAGAGCGAGATAGACTGATTGCGCGAGCATGAGTAAAATTTCCCTGGCATAGCGGTAACTGTGAAATAACAAAAAGAGGAAAAAAATCAGCTGAGCGCTGGCTGCCAGCATTGCCAGCTGAGCTTTTGAGTGCGCTCAACTGCTGGCAATGCTGCGCCGGCGTTTGGCTTTTACTAGGCGGGCGGCTGCCAAAGTTTCAAAGGAAGTGAAATTGAGCGCAAGTGCAGGAGCAGAACTTTAAAAGGCGTCCGGCGCTGTTTTTGCTGTTGCTGTTGCTGCTGCTGCCTACTGCCTGCTGCCTGCGTCACCTGACATTGAACAGCGGGCAGACACACACACACACACACAGACATTCTCTCTCTGTGTGTGTGTGTGTGCGAAAATATCCCTAGCAAAAGTTTTGGACTGCGTCGGCATTCGTCGTCCTGTCGCAACACTCGCGCCGTAACTGTTCGCCTGTCTGGAAGTGCCGTGCGGAAAGCATAATACGGGCCGAATAATCAAGAAAAAAAAAAGCTTCGCTTTTTTTCCTGCTGTTGCTAACGTCGCGTCGTCGCGCACAGCAAATATACCAAACCAACACACACACACACAAATTATACATAATATAATATAATATATATATGTGTGTAAATATATAAACTGAGTGAACTTAACTAAAACGTTGTCAATTGTCAACACACAAAAAGCCAAGTGAAAAGCCAAGCTAAAGGGTTTGCTAATTCTTGTTCTATAAACTCCAACTTCTGGCTGCACGAAAAAAAAAACGAAGTAAAAGAAAAAAAAATTGAATGAAAAAAATCAATTGGCCCAAGGGAATAAATATATATATGTATATATATATATATATAACTTTTTTTTTGACTGGATCGGCTTGGCTTTTTGATTAGTTTGCAACCGCCCACGCCCACGCCCCCGCGCATAGCTGTGTGCAACGGGGCGTATGAATGCTAAGCCGATTCGAATTGAAATCCAAATTTATTTTATTATATTTATGCGGTCTTTGAATCGCTTGAATTATTCAAATGTTTGAATGAAACTGAAGCAGCGTCGCGTTGAGTGTGTGATTAAGTTAGTTTTTGGTTGGAATTTATATAGAGTTGAAGTTGTTGACTTGGAGAAATATTAATTAAAGAGCAGTTGATGTGTTTATAAATTGAAATTGAGTCGGTATGAAATGTGTTTTGAATTAATTTTTTTTTTTGTTTATTTTAATTTTGTATTTTTTTTTTTATTATAATTATTGAACTATTTATTATGTTGTAAATATATTTTTAATATTTTATTTTTTTAATTTTTTAACTATTTGTTATCTAGTTAATAAAATTTTAATTTTTATTTTTTAATTTTTTAAATATTTTATTTAATTTAATTTTTTTAATATATATATTTTTTAAATTTTAATTATTATTAACTATTTTATATATTAAGTATTTATTATGTAGTTAATAAAATTGTAATTTTTAATATTTAATTATACTCATTCACAAAGTGAAATGAGTATATTGGTTTTGTGCAATGTCCGTCACGCTGTCCGTCCGTCTGTCCGTCTGTCCGTCTGTCCGTCTGTCCGTCTGTCCGTCTGTCCGTATGAACGCAAACCATTTGCACAGTTTTGAAGCTAGAGAGTTGAAATTTGGAATATATACTCGTGTATACCCTCGAATTATAAAGTGTCAAGATTTTCCCGATACGCCCACTAGGGGCGTGGCAAATCGGAAAATGCATTTGCCCATACCTCAGAAACACTACTTCTAGAAGTGCTAGAGAGTTGCAATTTTGAATATATACTCGTGTTGACAACCCAAGATCAAAAAGCTATGGCGGATATATCTACGCCCATTGGGGGCGTGGCAAATCGGGTAAAACTGTATCTTCTACAGTTTTAATGCTAGAATGCCCAAATTTGGCACGTAGGTTACTGATACGATCCTATGAAGATCGACCAAAAATCTGTATATCCACGCCCACTAGGGGCGTGGCAAATCGGATCTGACTATATAGTGATTTTTCAAATTGTGTAATATTTTGAGCACTATTGATGCTAGAGACTTGAAACTTGGTATATATACTCGGGTTGACAACCCAAGTTGGAAAAGATATGGCGGATATATCTACGCCCATAGGGGGCGTGGCAAACCGCAAAAGTTTGTAGCTCCTACAGTTTTAGAGCTAGAAGCTTCAAAATTGGATGGTAAGTTACTGGTGAGCTCCTCTATCGATGCCCCAAAAATAATTTTTACGCCCCTTATGGGGTATGCCCGGCTAAAAAATACCCTGTAATTTTCGCATTTTTTGAGTGTAAGCATCCAAATTTCACACTTACGTTACCCTTCACTACTTCTAAGAACTGGCCAAAAATTATATGTCTACGCCTACTGGGGGCGTGGCAAATCGGGAAAAACTATACGTTTTTCCGATTCTCAGTGAGAAAATCAGAATTATATACAGATATTACTGCTGATCTCCTCTATTGATTTCCAAAAAATTATATATGTACAAACCAATTGTGGGCGTGGCAATGGGCGTGATCTGTGGGGGTGTGAATGAGTATCCCGCAGTCGGTAGCGCCCGACTGCAACGTTCTTACTTGTTTTTTATTACTTTATTTTTTATTTATATAACTATTATTTATATAACTATTTATTATATACTTAATCAATTAAATATCAATTTTAGACAGTATTAAATCTATGTTAAACCCATTTTAAAATTAACTTTATTTATTTCTACATATTTTATGGCTTTCTAATACAATTCCTTAAGGTTTCTTAGCTAGCATTTGTCTAGTATATATTTCTTTATATTTTTTATTAAATATTCTTTCTTTAAATAAATAATTTTTTATTCAAAATATTAACTCGTCAGCTCGTCAGTTGTCGTTAGTAAAATTGATTTGCGGGCACAGGCGAACGTCGAACGTCGTACGTCGAGTGTCGCCCTTCAATTTGGAGCTATACCCGCAAGGCGTGTGTCATGTTTAACATTTGTCACTTAATCAAATTGTTGGCTGCGCCTGTGAATCCGGTTGATGATGTTCAACGTCGCACCTCGTCGCTGGCTGAGCACCAAAATCGAATCATTGATTTTCATTTGCTTCGCTGATTCGTTATTTCGGCTGCTGTGCCACAGACACAAACAAACAAACACACACACACACACAGACAGGCGGCAAAATTGAAAAAAAAAAACAGACAGTAACTCTGTGTATGTGTGTGTGTGTGTCAGTGGCATGCCCACACCAAACTTGACCCTAGCAGGCATTTGCACTTCATCCAAGCGTTGATGACGCCGTCGCCTGCCTGCATTACAAGCCCAAAAGCTGTCTAGGCCAAAAAGATGCCCAAATACTTGCTACTTGACCAGGCTAACACACACACATGTGTATGCGTGTGTGTGTGTGTGTGTGTGTTTATCCTGTGTGTATGTGTGTCAGTGTGTTGCCAAGACGCTGCAGGGCGCACAGTTTGAACTTACTCTCACGCTCTCTCACTCTCTCAGTCTCTGTCTCTCTCTCTGCTTTTCTCTTTGTGTTTGTGTGTGAAAATCAAAAGCCCAAAATCGACAAATTTGTTGGCCAAGCTGTCGCCTTCAAATGCGCTGCCATTTGAGCTCGTTGTTGTTGTCGCTAGCAAATCAACACATTTACATTTTGACATTGCATACTTTTTGGGGCTAGCTTAGCTTAGTCGAGCAGCCCTCGACCAGCCCCCCTCCCCCGACCCCCGCCACTCTACAAACCTGGCACATTATGATTGTTTGGCATATTTTAATGATGCCATTGGGCTTAATGAAATTATTGTTAACACTCCGAGCAGCCCTCAACCCCGCACCGCCTCGGATCTCTGGCCAAGCCAAGCAGCCTCGTTTCGAATTACCTCCACGAGCGTTACTTAAGTATGCACATGACGTACATTTTGACTCGTTTTGCATGCATGGCCAGCTTCAGCCTGCTCCTTTGGCGAAATGTTGTTTCTTCTTTTTCTCTTACTTGAGTTCGTTCTTTCTTTCCTTTCATTCTTGTTTGTGGCGTGAAATTTTACAGTGTGAAGTGTTTCCGCTTTATGCGAAGGCGTCCAAATATCGGACGCAGGTGGCCCAGCAAAATGGCCAAACATCAGGCCAGTCGGGCCAGGCTGGCTCCCAGGCACAGGCACAGGCACAGGCACTTACAAATTTACGGTCCTTGTCGTCGTCTCTGACGTCATTCGCAGGCAAATTTTTGTTGTTGCTTAACTACGGGTCAGAGAGGCTGCAGGATAACCGAACGGAACGGAACAGAACGGAAAACACAAGAGCAATACAGCAATACACGGAACGTGGCTTTAAGATGGCCGCGTTCGTTGGTTTATTTATCGTTATTATCGCTTGGAACTTGAGTGGATTTCGCTGGGGCGTGTCCTGATGAACATCAACGGTTGACTGCGCTGCTCTGTGTGTGATGTAAGACCATTGTTTGCAGATACTTAAGCATTGTTGATTTGCCAATTTGCTGTAGTAGCATTGTACTATCTACATAGTTGAATTGATACTTTGGCCCGGCCCGGCCCGGTCTGGCCTGTCCATCGTTTAATCATTGAACATTGACTGCCTTTCAATAATAATAATGGACTTGGAGAATATCATAATGCATTAATTATCTATCTATTATGCTAAGGGGTTTTGCGCTGTCGTCAATTATCCGCACATTGTTCAGTATTGAGTGTATATATGTTGATTGATTGGGGCCATTAACAACAGTTCGCTTCGTTTCGTTATGATTTGTTGACAATTTATGTAATTAAGAATTACTCAACATGTTTCACATCAATTTCACTTCGATTACGTGGCGTATGAGTAACGTTTGCTAATGTGCTAATCCTAAAAGCTACGTTGGCATTGTTCGAGGAGGCTCAGAGAAATATATGGGAATGGTATCAATGGGCAATGCCTTGAATATATTAAAGTATTTTAAATGTATTTGGTTGCGTTATACCCTGTAATAATAACATTTAGAAAGCTTATGCTCTAGTTAGTGTTGAAATAGCAACTTAATTGGGGAAAAGTTTTTAAAGCAATATTAATAATAATTGACTTGACTTCTAAATCTTAAGTCTAACAAATATATTTTATTTTATATGTATAATTTATATTCAATTTCATTAGAAAATCGATAATTATTGATTTTTAATATGGCATATTCACATAATTAAATCTAGATGAAAGATAGTATTTTATACTCGTTCATAAAGTAACATGAGTATATTGGTTTTACGCAAAGTCCGTCTTGATGTCCGTTCTATTGAAGCTAGAGACTTGAAATTTAAAATATATTCTTCTCGACTTATAAAGTGTTAAGATTTTTACGCCCATTAGGAACGAGGAAAATCACAAAATATTGCAATAGAAACCTTATGAACTAAGGTGCTTCGGTATTGTTATTTGGAATATATACTCGTATTACGCCTATTAGAGGCATGGCAAAGTAGCTCTCCCATAGTTTTATAGCTAGAGCTCCTAAGTTTCACACATACATTTCTGTTAGCCTGCTCTATTGATTTACCAAATATTATATATATTAAGCAACTTGGGCACAAGGCAAATTAGATAGGAAATAAATCTTTCTAAGTTTTGGCACTAGAGGCCCAACATTTGACAGTTAAGTTACAGCAGAAATCCACTTGAGATTAACCAAAAATGTTTTGGGACTGTGAACGAGTATTATGCAGTCGATGCTGCCTGACTGCAAACACTTACTTGATTTTTGAATATATAACTTTAATAATTTCAAGTTTTTAGAAATTAAATAACTTTAAAAAAAAACTTGAATAAGTTTAATCTTTTATAAGCTAAAAGCTTGAAATCATAAAATCATTTTATAATATTATTATTATTTAATTTTTATTTATTTATTATTATTTATAAATATTTAAGTTATTATATGAAGCAAAAATATGATTTATTAACTACTTCTATTAAAATTTAAATAAATACCCATAAATTATACAAATTCCAAAATTCAGGAAAAAGCAAAATCAAATCTTTACTAAGAGTAAATCCCATTATTTGAAATTGTATAAATTTATTTGAAGCTCAATGCAATTAGATCATTAATTTGAAAACTTTGATTCAACGCTCTGTAAACACATAAATAACTTGTTAAATGCCATAAATCTGTCAGCTATAAACACTTGCAGCAGTTTTTCCATTTAAGAGATTATAATGCAAGACTTTTAAGCTAACGAATCAAATATTGTCTTTCTGAAGACAAATAGCCAAAAATTCATAATTTCACAACTTCGAGTTGTTTGTGTGTGAGCGGAAAAGTTTGTTTCATGATTTAATTGTGGCAGTTGGAAAAGTTTCTATTCAAGGATTAACCTCGTTTAGCAGAGGCAGAGACAGGATAGCTGGCAAAGTCACTCGTATAAATTATATTCACATTTCGAGTTTATAGCAACGTCAAAGGATCTCTGGGGTTAGCCACTGATTGATTTACCGCACAAACTGTCGCAGTTTGGGTTGCATTTAGTGGGTGGGCGGGTGTTGTTAATGCTGTTCAACTAACCAACTCAGTTGTCAGTTCATTCTGGCAGCCAGCTGCATGGCCCGGCAAGGGAGCCGACCAATATTCATGCTCCAATTGCAGTCGCCAAACAATGCCTGGGAAGTGTGTTTATATTTAGCAAACGATGTTACCCAAAACACACGGCCACCCAACGGGCGGACAGACGGACGGACGGAAGGACGGACGAACGGTCGCTGTGGGGTTTTATATTCCCAATTGGTATGGGCTTTTGGCCCTCTCTCAGGCTTGCAACATCAGCATAAAAGTGGGGATCGACTGGCTTGTCACGACACAAACCACTTGCCTCAAGTGGATGCTGCTGCTGCCACTGCTGCTGGTGCAGCACTGGGAGCCCGCCTCCTTGGTCGCCTCGTTAATCATGCGAATTATGCATGAAAGTAGAGTACTTAATTTCAATTGTCTCAACAAGCTACAAGACCAACGACGGCAACAACAACGAAAACAACGTCAAGTAGTTTCGATGTGACCTACCAATACACTTGAAGAAATTTTCTATTTACACTTGACTGCACTGGGGAGGATTGTATTGCATAGTTTCTCGGGGCGCTCTGGGAGTAAAATTTCCCTGCGCAGCCTGGCCATACACAAGCGCTCTCTCTCTCGCTCGCTCTCTCTTTCTTTCTCTCTGTCTCAGTCAATTCGATTCGCTCTCTTGCTCTATATCGTTTCGACTCTCTCTATCTTCTTGGGCCTTCACGCCTTTGACAATTTGCAGCAACTTGTGCGCTCGTTTGACTTGGGTTCAATTGTTTGTGATTGTCGCAGCGTCGCTGCTTGTGTGCGCGTCTCTGTGTGATTGTATGGCTGGCTGTGTATGTGTGTGTCGGTGTGTGTGTGTGTTCTTGTGTCTGTGTGCGCGCTTGAACAGAGTTGTCAGCTGTTTCGCTTGCATTGCGCCGCTTCGCTCCCTTCACGTCTTTGCATAGTTTCGTTGCTTCTCTTTCGTAGCTGCTCTGTGCTGCCCATTATTACACAATTTATATATATATATATATATATATATAATTTTTTTTTAGGTGTGGTTTCTGCGGCGACAGCCGCGTCTGCATGACGCCCACTGCCGGCAACGCCCCGAACCGCCCATTGCCTGCAGTTTTTAATCAATCATTTTAAACTATAGAATTTGCACGCCAGGGGGCGCAGCTGTCGCTTGGCTTTGAAAACTTTTGCATTGCATAGTTTTAGGCGGCCCGTGGCGTTGCCTGTTCTCAACTGTAAATGCAGCAGCTGCAACAGCAGTTGGGCCTTGTCCCGGTTCTATTTTTTTTTGTATTTTCTCCTAGCTTTCGTTTGTTATGTGCTGCCATGTGCCGCACAATTTGCACTTGGGCCAGCACAGTGGGACTGAAGTTGACAGATGGAAATATAATTTATTTGCTGAAATATTATTAATTGAAATGAATTAGGGAAATGTGCTTAAATTTGATTGATGTTTTGTTGAGTCGAATGAAAACTGTTAGAATAATATTGTTTATAAATTTGTTTGGCTTTAAAATATTTTTAACATTTATTTTAATAATATTAATTATTATTTATTTTAATAATCTTTTTTATTTATTTTTATAATAAATAAAATTAAAATAAATAATTTATAATTTTTATAATATTTTTTATTTACTTTTACATTTATTATTTAATTTTTTATAATTTTATTTATTAGTCCTTATTTATTATTATTATTTTTTATTTATTTTAATATTATCTAATTATTCTTTATTTTTCTAAGCGCTTTTAGCTTTATTTTGAGTTTTTTAATATATTACCTATTCATTGTTTTACGTTTTCTTATTTTAATGAAAGATTTACTAATTATACTTTAATTATTTTGAGTGTTCTATGAACATAGCTGATATTTAAAGAACTAGAAGTTGTAAGGACTTGTAATCATATCAAATAATTACAGTTTTTAATTAAAAAGTGACTTTTTAACACATCAAATTTGCTAATTTGCAATATTGCGAAATACCAGTTTTTTGACACTTGCCCCACTGTGTAATTTGGTCAAAAGTTTTCATTCTCTTTGGCTTACTTTGTAATTCAGTCTTTGTTGTGCTTGTTGACATTGCCAGTTTATGCAAATTTGCGGCAATTAATCGCAACTAACGGCAGCAGCAGCAGCAGCAGCAGCGACTACAGTAAAAGTCAAGTGCAAAACAAACCGAACCGAAGCGAACTTTCTACGCGCCGCGTACAAAACTGAAATAGCAACAACAACAACAAACACACACGAATTATGGCTTGGGGCTATTGGTCCGCCACAACAGTGGATCGTGGACGCTCGCCACGCCGCTTGACACAGTGCACACCGTTGCCTGTGAATCTCGTGCAGCAGGAAGAGGAGGAGGAGCAGCAGCCGCCGTGTTTACCACAGCAACAACAACAACAGCAGCCGCAACAGCAGCAGCAGCAACAACAGTCGCAGCAGTCACAGACCTGCCCCAGCACTCCGTCGGCCAGTCAACAAGGCGGCGGCGGCGGCGGCACTCTCTGCTACAGTCCCACATGTCGTTCGCGCTGCTCCAGTCCCTGTCCGGGCTCGCCGTGTGGCTCAATAACGCCGCCGCCACCGCCGTTGCTCACATCCTCGCAACAGCATCTCCATCAGCACTCGAACAAGAATTGTCCGGCCGCACAGCAGCTGCTCACGCATCTGGATTACGCGGCACGCAGACAGTCCCTGGATCAGCTGGACAGTCCGCAGGTACTGAACACGGTACTACAATGAACAGGGCACCAGAGCTGTGCACGATGCGAACAGAATTTGACTTGTCATTAAAAATTGAGATCCATTCAAGTTGAGAAAATTTAAGAAATAAGAATAATGAAATGAGTATGAAATTTTAAATGAGTAAATTAACTGCAATTGCATATGATTCGAACTTTAACTTTAACAATAGTTACAGAAAATTTGATGATTTGATTCAAATATAGGTTGAGATAGTTAGTAAATATCTTATATGTTAAATAACATGCTAAAGAATAACCAAAATATGATAGAAAAGAAGCCAAAATTACATATAAAGAAAGATTTATTTTATCTGATATATTTTATCTGAAATTATTCGAAATTTCTGAATTAGTATTGAAATTGATACGGGCCTAAAGTTCTTTTCTTTAACTGTTATAGTCTAAGAAGATTAAATTATATTTTTAGAAATTGTTAATTCACAATAGTTTAGTTTCGCTTCTGATAATGCAGAGCTCAAATAAATTTCTTTAAAAGTTCCTCATAAAATCATAAAATCTTCTAAAACTATGCTCAAGCATGAAATATTTTACTTTTATATATTTTATCTGAAATTTGTAGAAATTAATGAATTAATATTGAGATTTAGTCAGTTCTAAAGATCTTTTCTTTAAGTTTTTCAATCCAATAAGTTGCAAATATATTTTTAAAAGTCTTCAATTCAATATAGTTTAGTTTACCATACGACGAAGCAAAAATCAGATCATAATAAATTCCTTAAAATGTGTCAAATCCTCATAAAATTTAGACAAGTCCTTGTAAAATTATGCTCAAGCCAACAAATTTTAAGGTCAAAGTGCAATGCAGAGGCAGCAAAGTATAAAAATAATTGATGCAATTGGAATATGTAACAAATTGAATGGGTCAAGTCAAGGCAACGAATGTTATGAATCATGCACAGCTCTCACAGGACTTGAGCGTAACAACTGACATTTCTTCCTCTTTTGTGTGTGTGTGTGTGTGTGCGACAGTCGAAGTACTTTGATATCCAGGCCAATCAGCTGTCGGACATCATGTGCCGCGGCGCTGTGGTCAGTTCCATACAGTCGGCCAATAATACGCTGACCAGAGGCGTCTCGCTGCACAGTCGCAGCGGTAGCGCCCATGGCAGCCATCACAGTCACAGTCATCATGGCAGCGCCCACGGCTCGTTGGGCTGCCTGCAGGGCGGTGTGGGAGTAGGCGTGGGCACAGGCAGCACCGGCAGCATTGGCATGATGTCCGCCAGCCATATTGACACCGGCGATTACGATGTGCCGCATCCGCATCCATATACGCATCATTATATGCAGACGACGGCATCCGTGACGCCGCCGCATGCAACGCTTAGCAGGCCGGGATCGGCTGGTGCCGTTTGCACCGGCCACGATTCGGGCTCCGATTCGAGCCAGGGCTGCGGCGGCTCCATCATGGGTGGCATGCTGGTAATGGGCCATGCCGGGCACATGGGCAGCCTAGGGCATCATAGCACCGGGAGCGGTTCGCTGGGTCGCTGCTCCAGTCGTTGCCACAACACCACCACCACCGATGACTCCGGTGGCGGCAGCAGCGGCGGTGGTGGTGGCGGTGGTATGGGCACCACCGTTGCTGTCGGCGGCCCCGGCATGCTAATGGACTATCATCATGGCCATCATAGTGGCAGCGCTGGCAGCGGCCTAAATGGCTGCGGCGCCGGCGGCAGCATCGCTGGCGGCAGCATTGGAGGACGCAGCAGCGTCCTGGGCACCATACACAATGGCCACGGTCATCATCATCAGCAATACCATCACGAGTGCATCCACTACGAGCGTCTGCCTATTCCCGTGCCTATTCCCACGGTTCCCATGGGCGTTACGCAACAGCAGCAACATCAGATGCCCACACAGCATCATCAACTGCAATCGGAGGAGGAGATCGAACCAGCCTATGCAACAGGTATGCAGCTAAATGCAACTTTGTTGAAAGTTTTGATGTATGTGTTAATTGAGATGAAAGTGAAGCGGGTTTGAGTGAAAATTCTCTAACTAATTTAGAACTCATTTGATTTTAGTGTCAAAAGTGCGATATATATGGAATGTGTGCATCATATAGCTATAGACTATATATTTATTAAAACTATTATTGTTTTTAAATAAACTTAAATATATTTATTTTAGTTTTCTAGTTGGTATCTAATAATGTTTAGTGTTTCATTTTAATTAAAATTTAATTGAATATTCAAAAAATCATTTGAGTTTTATACTTTAAAAAACTTTAAATGACAATGAAAACATTCTTTTGTTAACTAATTAAAACTTAATTTAAATATTTATAATTATGCCTCTTAAAAATTAGTTGAATAATACATTTGAATATAATTTTTTTGAACCGGAATAAAGAGAATTATTTAAAGAACCGGAATCTATCACGCTTATGTTTTGATAGATTTTTACTATTATTATTAGCAAATGAAGTTAATAATACTAGATATATTGAAAACTCATATACTCAAATATATATTTATTATTTATTTTTTAAATTTCAAATATAATTAAAATTTTATTATAACATGTTCATGAAACTATAATCTTTTCCCGTTGATGATATGAAAATTTTCAATCGCACTACTATTTTCATGAGCACAGCTTCATCTTATATTTAAATAAAAATAATTTCTTAATATATATAATTTATGTAAATATATAAAACCTTTTTATTATTTATACAAATATCAAATAAAATGCACTATTGTTTTTCATAAACACAGCTGAATATGTGTTTAATATTTATGTTCTGTATTTATGTATGTTAATATATATATAACATTATTATACGTTATACAAATATCATATTAAGGGCTTATACGTTATTGAACTAGCTTCATATCTATGGCTTTCAAGCTACATTTTATTTATATTAAATTTCGTAAACAATTCTAAGCATTTTGCTGAAAGAAATTCCTTAAATGATTTTATTCGTTTTATTAGTTTATGAACTATATAAATTTATTAAATTTTGTTTGGAAAATATTTATATAAAAAAAAGTAACTAACTTCAACAAACAAAACCAGTTAATTATTCTAAACAAATTTCTTTTAAAAAAGAAATCTTTAACTAACTCTTACTAAACACTGTTCTTATTTAAAATAAGTCAATAAGAATTTTGCACTTCTATGAAAGCCACTAATTTCCAACCCTGATCTTATCGTCTGCGGTATTCGTTGCGCTCTCACTTGCTCCCAATTAGTCTTCTGCACGTCGTCGTCGTCGTCGTTGTCCGATTCTTGTGACATTTCAATAGCCTCTTGAGTCTGTTAATTCTGTTTTCTTTTATTCTGCCTTTGCCTTTGCCTTTTGTTGTACTTTTTGATTTCGGTTCTTTTGCTCGCATTCTGCTGCTTTGCGGCAGTTCGCAGCTGAAGCTCGCGCGGTTAAGACGGCTGTCGCGTGCCGCAGAGATACAAAAAATTCATAAATAATATTTTTATATACATAATTTGTTATTGTTATTGTTATTTGTTTTTTGTTGTTTAACTAATTTTAATTGGCAACAGTTGTGACGGGCTCTGTCTGACCCGCGCTGAACTGCCAGCACACACACAGAAACACACAATGATCATCTGGAGCGGTTTCTGTGAGGCGGCACAAATTTACAGCAGCCAAACGGCTAGTTTTATGAGCGGTGGTGTCTCGTGTTAGTATTGATCTGATAGAGCCACTTAAAGTGTCAATGGCTGTCTCTATTTTGATGTTCATATGCGAGCGTGAGATCAGTGTGGAAGTATTTATGAATCAATAATAGACTCATTGACAGCTAATGGCCTTTGTTATTTTTATATGTTTATGTGTTTATCAGCATCAGTAATCAATGTTTTGGAAACGTGTATTGATATTGCCTGTTTATATGTTGTTTATTCCACATAGATTCCACACGCTTATCATCTGCATAAACTACATACAGACTAAATACGTTCCACATATAATCCACCTGCTTCACTGTGCATTCTATTCTAGCATACATATTTCACTTGCATACCACCTACATTCCACATACGTTCCACTCACTTACTGCACCAACACACACTAACATTTGCATACCACCTGCATTCCACATACGTTCCACTCACTTATCACATGCATTCCAATTACTGCACACACACCCACACACACTAACATGTGTACGACCTTCACACTTGCCTTCCACTTAGTTCAATGACTAAATCAACTGCTGCATTACGCGCCTTCTTTGCTAAGCAAGCTACTTATATTTCCCAATATTTTCATCAGGTCTATAAATTTACAGTGTTATCTGTAGCGTATGAGTATGCCTATGGCTATGACTATAGAACAACACTACCCATACACACTTAGCACAAGCCAAACAAATTTTGTCATCCATATCAGAGTTTGCTGATAAGGCTGGCAACAATAACAAGAAAAACAGCAAGCACCACACACCACACACAACCGTCTCATGTATCTCTGTGCAGTGTAGATAAACGCCTACCAGATATGTATGTAGGTAGTCAATAGGCTGATATGACATTAGAAACTGTGAATTCTAGGTCAATGCAAGGCATGGACTCTACTCCAATCGGTTTGTCACAATTTTGTGGCCTTGTAGCGAGTCAAATGTTGAAAGAACCAATTGAATATGAAACATCAGAACATCAAAACTCTTTGACGCTGCGAACAATTGAGCTCAATTGAGACTTGGGACACTGAATCGTTTTTTGTTTTTTTGTCTCTTTGCCTGTACGGAAAACTTAATTAACTGAGGCAATTACTTGGAAAAACTACTCAAAGAGCGCAGCGCTCTCGCCGGTTGTAGTTTGTATTTTGTACATGGTGCGTGGCCGCCGTCGGCTCCGGAGATAAGAGTCGAGCGCTTAGTGTTTGTGTGCCTCAGTCATGGAGTTGGTTCTGTCATGTTAACAACTCACATCAGGCACACAATTGACTGCAAATGTGGCTGGGCAAAAATCCGTTTATAAGTAAAAGCAAAAAGTAGATATATATATATGTGTATATAGCAAATTTATAATAAAGATTAATTCAGTTGCTGGGCTTTAGTCTTCAGTCAATTAAATTGATAAGGCCAGGCTCGCACATGGGCAAAGCAACTGGCCGTAAGCATGACAAATAATAGAATGTGAACAAATTTGGCTAATTATTCGACATCGATTCACATACACAAATACACATAGTCTAATTAACAATTTTATTCTCTTTTTTTTTGCAGTATTTCCGAATGTTCCTCAAGCGCCGGGCTTGTCCTGCGATGGCGAAGATCGTAAGTAGCTAACCAGATGAATGCAATCAGATTTTGTTTTTCTAATTATGATCATCTTCTTCCCGCCCATATAGGCAGCATCTACAGAAGAGGCGCTCGTCGCTGGCGAAAATTATATCGCGTTAATGGACACATTTTCCAGGCCAAACGTTTCAATCGCGTAAGTAGACACACATGGCTGTAGTTTTTTTGTATATCTAATGGATACACCATTGCACACTGGTTCAATGCAATAAAAATCGAAAGTCAATAAAAAATGTGAAATAAAAAGTAAAGCTAATAAAGCTAATAACAATAACAATACTGTGATGATCTAATATTTATGATTAATCGAAAAGTCTTTTGCTTCACCTGTTGACTTTGTCGCACTACTTTGATAGCTTTGTTTCTATTGTTTGTTTATAATTTATGCAAAGATTTTAGCTTTCTTTTTCACTAAATGTCATTTAAGACTTTCACATATTTTGATTATAATTTTTTTTACAATATATAAAGTATAAACTATATATATAAAACTTTACAGTATTAAATAAATAAAATATTTAATTTATAAAAAAAATATTTATAAAATAATTGAAATAATTTGACTTAGAATTTTTAACTATATTTTTGCAACTTATATAAAATACTAAAATTTATATTTAAAATTTTTCTGAATTAAATAAATATAATATTAAATAAATTAATTAAATAAATAAATGTATAAGTAAAAAGAAAATATTTATAAAATAATTTCAATTATTTTATAATCATATAATAATTAAAAATATTTTGCAATATATATAAAATACTAAAATAAATATTTTACTTTTTTCAGAATTTAATAAATTCAATATTTAATTTGTAAAAAAAGATTTTTAATTTATTTTATTATTTTATTTTTAATTATTAACAATTTTCTTACAATATATAAAATATATCCAAATTTTTTTTCAATAAAAAAATTTACTGGATCACATAAATCAAATATATAATTATAATTGAAAAACAAATATTTATTTTATATAACTTTTATGAGTTTCTTTAATAAAGTCTAAAAAAATATTTATTTAAACTCATTTATATAATATAATTTACCATATATAATATCTTATACAAAATAGTAAAAGCAAATAATAATAATTTCAATTTTCAATCCCTTTTTAGCGTGCCTTCTGTGCCTATTGCCAGGATCGCATCTGGGGCCTGGGACGTCAGGGTTTCAAGTGTATACAGTGCAAGCTGTTGGTGCACAAAAAGTGCCATAAGCTGGTGCAGAAGCAGTGCACCGATCAGCCCGAGCCGCTGGTCAAGGAGCGCGCCGAGGAGGCCAACGATCCGATGCCGGTGCCATTGCCACCGCTGCCATACGAAGCGGTTGGCGGCACTGGTGACTCGTATGAGCCGCACGAGCATGCGCACATTGTGGTGCCGCCACCGCCGGAGGACTCCATGGAGCCGGCCACGCAGCGTCAGTATTCGTTGAATGACTTTGAGCTGATACGCGTAATTGGACGCGGCAGCTATGCCAAGGTGCTGATGGTGGAGCTGAGGCGTACGCGACGCATCTATGCGATGAAGGTGATCAAGAAGGCGCTGGTCACCGACGACGAGGACATTGACTGGGTGCAAACCGAGAAGCATGTCTTTGAGACTGCCTCGAATCATCCGTTCCTCGTGGGCCTGCACTCTTGCTTCCAGACGCCCTCGCGCCTCTTCTTTGTCATTGAGTTTGTGCGCGGCGGCGACTTGATGTACCACATGCAGCGGCAACGTCGCCTGCCCGAAGAGCATGCCCGCTTCTATGCTGCCGAGATTAGTCTGGCATTAAACTTTCTGCACGAGAAGGGCATCATCTATCGTGATCTAAAGCTGGACAACGTGCTGCTCGACCATGAGGGCCACATAAAGCTCACGGATTACGGCATGTGCAAGGAGGGCATACGTCCGGGTGATACAACATCAACATTCTGCGGCACACCCAACTATATTGCGCCAGAGATACTACGCGGCGAGGACTATGGCTTCTCCGTGGACTGGTGGGCACTAGGTGTGCTGCTTTACGAGATGCTCGCTGGACGCAGTCCCTTCGACATTGCGGGCGCCTCTGAAAATCCAGATCAGGTAAGTTTTATTGACTTATCATATCGAAGTTATTTAATTAAATATTTGTCAATTGCAGAACACTGAGGATTATTTGTTCCAAGTGATTCTGGAGAAGACCATACGCATACCGCGTTCGTTGAGCGTCAAGGCTGCTTCCGTTTTGAAAGGTTTCCTCAACAAGAATCCCGCTGATCGCCTGGGCTGCCATCGCGAATCTGCCTTCATGGATATTGTTAATCATCCGTTCTTCAAGGTCATCGACTGGGAGATGGTAAGTCCAAGGCCAATTTATGTGGACTCTATGTGTTTGTTTTCAATGTGTGTGTGTGTTTTTTGATGATGTCAGTGTTGGTAATAATGATGATACTCGTTGTGCTTCAAACTGTATAGTACAGCCTTTTGGAACATCTTGCATTGATGTGCTGAAAATAAGTTAAAAAATTATTTAGTTGAAGTTGAAGATGCTAGTTTTCCCATGTGAGTTTACCAAGATTTCTGTATAAGTAGAGAGGGAAGTTTAATGAGTATTCGTCTGTATATAAGACAATTTTTTAAGATTTTCGGAGGATTTAAAATTGAATATAGCTCAATTTGCTTGTAAACCAAGTGGTTCCATCTCTTTAATGAGCTTTCTAAAATATTAGAAAATATATATATATGCTAAAAATATCATATTTTGATAAATTTCCATAAGCAAATCCCTAATTAATCTGTTAGGAGAAAGAGAGAGAAAGTTAGAGAGCGAATTTTATCTTAAAAATGTAAACCTTTAGATAAGAAAGATAAGAAAGGCAAAAACTTGTTTATTCTTTTAAGATTAAAACTATTTAAGTTTAAAGAAATTGATAATAATTTTAACAGATTCTATACTAACTAGGCAAAGTAAATATTCTATTTCTATTATTCTCAATTTTCTTAAAGTTCCCATTCTATCTTTATTATTAATGTTGTGGTTATATTAATCAATATTGAGCCATTTGCTGTAATTTATAATACTAAGTGTTTACTATATATAATTTTGTGTATAAAAAGATTGCACAAAAGGAGGTACAACCACCTTATATACCAAGCCTGGATCCTGGCGATCCTTATATGACAACAAACTTTGACGTTCAATTTACCAGAGAACCGGCTGAATTGACGCCAGACGATCCGTAAGTTTTGTGTCAAGAAAACAAAAAGAAATTTAAAATACAACAAAAAAAAAAAATGCCTTCTAGTTTTGGTTATTTTGTTCTAACTGTACCACGACGCATGAGACAATATCCTAAAAAAATAAAAAAATAATTATAAACTGTAAAATAAATAATAATTTCATAGCATTAGTGGTCAGACTAACAGCAGGTAATGTTCGCTCTCAGCCACATTGTGAATCCGCCCGCTGTCCCTCCTCTATTATCAATAAAGAACACTCGCCCTACCCCCCCGCTCGCTCTATCTACTTATCATCATTATCATCATCAATACACACACAAACACAGACACACAGACATACACACACAAGAACTCACATGGACATGCATTTGAAATGTGTCCTGAGCCTTATTGACTTTGATTTTTACGTTTGCCGAGATTGGCTGGCACTATCTTTAGCTATAATCATATTATTTTTACTATCTTTGCATATATATCCTGCGCGCACACACACACACACATACACTCTCTGTCTCTCTCTCGATATACGCACCACCAAACACATGCCAATTTCAACCTCATGCAGCTCGAACGCAAACAGGTTTCGCCTCCATTCAAGCCACGCCTAGACTCAGATCGCGATCTGGCCAATTTCCCGATCGAGTTTACAGGCGAACCGGTGCAGCTGACTCCAGATGATGAGTAAGTTTTCTTCTTTCATTTTATTTTTTTCCGTTTGGTATTCCTTTCTATCCAATTCGACTTCGACAATTGATGATAATACCTTAAATATTACTCTTACTAATATATTGTTCTCTTCCTATAGCCATGTCATTGGCAATATCGATCAATCGGAATTCGAGGGCTTTGAGTATGTCAACCCCTTGCTTATGTCATTGGAGGATTGCGTCTGACATCACGAGACGTGTGATTTGCATCCATATAATATGCGTGTAAGTAAGAGTTAGGCGAAATAGGTCAGATTACTCTTAAGTTTTTTTATAAATCTTGTTTCATGCTCTTCCAATCAGTTTGCCAATGCTATGTAGATCGAAATACTGTCGGAAAGTTGACTGATTTCTGATTAAACAGTTTCTCTTTCTTCTTTGTTATAGATTAAACTTAGATTTTAATTTATCTTAAATGCCATTTACTCATTTCATTCATTTAAAAGCTTAAAAGAAACTTGGCTTCATTCTTTTCATTTATATATATATCAGAAATTTATCAAGGTCTGTGTGTATACACACATCAGACCTTTGACTAATGCCTGCTTCTATATTCACTTCCATTGTGTGCTCACATTGTTTATGTTATTCAAATAAACTTTAATTGAAGCCAGCTTGTTAAACATGAGGAACATTTATAGTTGTTTTTGTGTAGCGAATGCTTTGCAGGTATATTCATTCAACTAACATGAACAGGTGAATGTACGAAATTGGGTTCGTTTTGTGTTGTTTTGCTAAGAACAATGTACAACATAAAGAAAAATAAAAGAGCTGTAGTAACATTTCATTTTAGTCAACGTTTGTAAACATTTTTGTAGCCTTTTTTGTGTATGTTGCTCGAGAACAGGAGGAACAGAAAGGTGGGGTCTAGCATGTTTCATGTATGGAAAATAAAAGGAGAAAATTGAATGCATTGCCAGCGATTGTAGAACTAAATAAATAAATATAAAAAGTGCTTCTTGATTGAATTCAAAAAATATATAAAATTTATAAAATACTGAGATTGAATACATTCATCAAATTAATATAGAACTTTGTACATGAAGAGCCTTAAGTTATATAAATAATTAAAATAATAAACTCTAATATATAAAAATTTTAATCTTGAAAATATATTCTAATAATTTGTAACTCTTGCAGCTTTATGGCGAGGATTCCAGTGATTACGATTCTGTGGCTGACGATTTGAGTCTCCTGCATTTGAATAGCGCGGGAGGCGCAGCCAATACCAATAATAATATAAGCCAGCAGCAACATTATCGCCAGCAGCTGCCACAGGCGCAGCAATATCATCCATACCCACAGCAACAGCAACAGCAACAATTACAGCAATTACAACAACAGCAGCAACAGCAGCAGCAGCAACATCATCATAATGGTAACAATAACAATCATAATAATCAAATGCAAGCAAATAATAATAAAAGTCTACTGCAGCACATGTTTTGCCTTCCATTGAACTAATTAAAATAACGAATTAGATATTGAACAGCAACAAGAGCAACAGATAGCTGACAGCAACAACAACTAGCAAATGCAACAAAAATAAATTAAACATAAAATACAAAAAGAAAAAAAAACAAAAATATATATTAAAAAAATTAAAACAGTTATAATCTTCTATATACAGAAACAAATGTCTTAAAGCAAACTACTTTCATACCAAAAAAACAAAAAAAAACAAAAAAAAAACGAAAAGAAAACTGTCACAAGCTGCGAGTATTACACTAAACTACAAATGATTACTTTACTATTTAAGCACCTAGGCAAGCTAGGCAAAATCTATGCATGCAACAAGAAAACAAAAAAAAAGAAAAAGAAACTGCAACAAAGAACATTTCATAACTCAATGCAAGACTTTTCAGCAAAGTTCACCCAAAAAAGTATGCAACAAAATTTTTAGCTAATAAATCTACAACAAAATTATACATACATACGCATCTAAACAAAAAATCTATATATATATATACATACATATAATTTTTAAATATTTAAAAGCAAGACATTTAATTTTACTACAAATTAACAAAAGAAAAAAAAGCAAAAAAAAAAAAAGAAAATCAGATAGATAAAACTACTAACAAAAGAAAATAAAATCAATCGATTATATTTAAGCGCGTAATTATTATGTAAAATGTATGTGTGTTAGTATTAGTGAGCAGAACGGTTTTAAAAAGCAACAGCAACAAATTGATAATGATATGTGTGTAAGCAGGAAATGCATTAAAGTCTAGACCTAATCGAACTGGCAAAATTATCAAAAAACAGAAAAATTAATTATCAAAATTTGAGGACAGGAACAAATGTTGAATCGCTCTTAAAAATATAAATATAAATATATACATATATATATATATATTTCTAAGCAAAATGATAATTTAATGTATTTTCTGTATTATTATATAAAAATTTACACAAAAAATCGTCATCGCATCGTTTACTGGCAATATTTCTTTCTATTTTTGTTAAGTATTAGAAACTTTACGTTTTCAACCCACACATTCCACATTGTACTTACTATACAAAACAAAACAAAAGAAAACAAATTGTTGTTAAATTATTGTAAACTACGTATAAGTATGAGATTTTCAGCAAGCAATAAAACGTTTATTTTATATCCATGTCCCAATTTATTGCTCGTTGTAAAACAAATCAAAATTGAATTATTTTCAAAGCACGCGTATTTTGTGTGTTCCCTAGAAAATTGTTCCAATTTCTGGCACTGCGTGAGTTTTTAACATATTAATACTAATATATATATATATATATAAATATATTTATATATATTTAAATAAAATTGTAAATTATGTTTTTATAACCCTTAAATGAGTAGACATATTACAAGCAAGCAAAAACGAAAGTAAAA
Organism: Drosophila nigricruria; assembly: GCA_037075265.1. Classification (NCBI taxonomy): domain Eukaryota; kingdom Metazoa; phylum Arthropoda; class Insecta; order Diptera; family Drosophilidae; genus Drosophila; species Drosophila nigricruria. The sequence continues at coordinate 119,042 of JBAMCI010000200.1, read as the reverse complement.
ACAGAATTAAATTAGTAATTAAACAAAATATCATTGTGTTGCTTTAACTTTAATGAACGTTTAAACGAATTGTGTTTTTAATTATCTACAAAATTTTTGAAATGAATCGTATAAGATACATAAAAAAAACAAAAACAAAAAAAAAATGTTGAATTGTTAATGTATTCAAAGTGACAAAACACTAAGCAATTTAAAATTATTAAACACAAATACAAAGATTCCAACAGCATATTTTGATTAAACAGAAATAATAGCAAACAATCAATTAAAGCGTAACATAGTAAATCATTTATATACACATACATACCTAAAAAAAAAAGGAAACCAAGTCGATACACTGAACAAATTTAGTATGCACATATTTTAATTGTAAAAAAAAATGAAACGTAGAGACAGACAGCAAATGAATGGATAAATGAAAAATGTTTTTTTAATCTAAAAGGAATTTTCCAACAAGTTTTTCCAAAACTTAAAATTAATTGTAGACGGCAAAACTTTTTTCTAGAGACAATTATATTTATACAACAATAAGTTTTCTTATCTTTGTTCTTTGATTATTTTATATATATATTTTGTTGACTTTAGTAATATATTTGTATGTCTATTGCCACACGCTGTTTTTTGATACATTTATTCATAGTTTTTTTTTGTATTTTGTGTTTTCTCATTTTTATACTAAATGCACTTTGAGTACTTTGAATGCTAGCGAAATGTCAAATGAAATTGAGAACGTAAACAATTTGCGTTACAATTATGCATATAAACGAACGAATAAATTATTGTGTAAGTAAAACTTTTAACACTTTCAAGTTCATTGTGTGGGTGGGAGGGGATCTCTTAAATAAGGATATATAACATTTGGGCATATGAAAAAATGCAAATTGTGATCCCTTTTGTTGATGGTTAGTAGGACTTCAAGTGGTTTGCAGTATGGAGACGGGTTCCTGCATGATTTGCTGTATCTTTGCTTCCGGCACAGGCACCCCGTTAACGAGTAGTGTGTGCACGATGCCGTCGTGTTTGTTGCCGCTGGAGCGTGCCTGCAATACAAATGGTGTGTCCTGCAGCACGAAGCTCGTATCGGTGCCGCCCTGCACAAACACGGCCTGCAAAGAACAAAGGACAAAGGGCAGAGGGGAGGACGTGATTGATAGGCAGCCTCGTTTTTTCGGTCTACATCCGGTTCACTTACCGCCTCCTCGCGCAACTCATCGTTCACATACAAACTCAGAGTGTCCAGCTTGAGCATAATGCGGTATTCCTGCGACGCATCCGTTGACCCAGCCTGCTCGCTGCCACAGGTGCAGAGCCACAGGCGATACTGACGTGTCAGCTCCTCGGTGTACTGGGCATGCGGTTTGCCGTCTATGTAAAGCGAATACTCGTATTTGAAGCCTGGCGCTGGATCGACGCGTATAATGCAGCGTGCCTGCTCGATATCAAACGTATCCTCGCCCACCAGCTTGAACATCCAGTCGCGACGCAGCACTTCCTGCAAAAGTCAAGCACAGGTATACGGCATGGAAAATTGGAGAATCTGAAACCTTTTCAATTAAACTAATAGTAGGGCTTCATGTATGTAATTTGATTCAGATTTGATAAAGTTTTGCTAGTCGACAAGTTGGAATGCAAAGTAAAAGAAAGTAAAACAAGAGAGAGAGAGGAAGAATGCGGAAGTTTTCTACGGCAATGCTCGACTAGAATATACCCTGCAACAAGTTATGAATGTTGAGATGAGATGTTGCCACATACTATATGCGAGCTTTATTTTATGCATTGCTTTTGAATATATATTTATAAATATATAATATATTATATTTAAAAAAGTTTAAATTTAAATGAATATATAAATATTATATAAATATATATATTTTTTTAATATTATATTTATATATATATATAATTATAATTATATATATAATTGAAAATTTAAGTATTTGATTTGCGAATTTTTTTTAAATCTTTTAAATATATAAAATTGTATATATTTTTAAACGCGAAATCTTATCTCGTTTAAAAATATATACAGTATACGAGATAGGATTTCTCGTTTAAAAATAAATAAAATTTTATATTTTTAAAAAATTAAAGAAAATTCTTTTATTTTTTCTTAGTTTCTTATCAATTTTAATCTTAAATATTTTTGTTTCATATGAAAATTGGAACATCTTGTTTTTAATCTTTATTTGCTTAGATTTTGAAGATCTAGTAGGGCAATAAATGAGTGGAAATTGATAAACGAAAATTATTGATAATAGCTGAAATTTTATTTATTAAGCGGCCTTTTTGATTGTATTTAGAAAACTCAGTAGGGGCAGAAAAAAGCGAAAATAAATTTATAAAAAATTTAAAAATAATAGCTGAAATTTTATTATTTATCTGGAATATTTACACATTCGATTTTAAAGCTGTAAATGATGAAAATATGATATGATATATGATATGATATGATATGATATATGATATGATATATAATATGATATATGATATGATATATGATATGATGTATAATATGATATGATATTATATTATAAGTAAAGTAGATACCATCTCTGGGGCATAATTTCTGAACCTTTTTGATACACAGCTTTATGTTCCTTTCCTTTCCTTTCTTTCTGTATACTTTCGACATCAAACTAAATACTAAATACTTCAATACAAATATATTTATCTATATCTCCTACCACACACTCTTTACTAAAGTTTTCTATGAACTTTGACATTTTACAATCAATTTTCATGAAAACAATGCTCCCGTACCTATTATAATAATAGCCTTAAAAGTGTTATTTGAAATTACACAACAGTTAGACTGAATTACCACAAACATTTGTCGCACAAATTATAGAAACTTTTCTATATTTCGTCAATTTGCTATAAGTGCATAACTTTAAACATGCAGAGGGATTTGTTTGTTTGTTTTTTTTTTCGTGGCCGTATGACTAATTGCCGTGCTATTTGGGGCGTGCTTGGAAAGTGCATTCACCACTTACCCGACCATTGACCCAGATCATGCGGCGTCCACTTGTGGTGCCGTGCTCCAGTTCGATGCGATACATCTGGGAACGAACGGAGTGAACGGAGAGCGAGAACGAAAGTTAATTAAATGTTAATCAACATAAGGACGGGGGATAAATTGTTTAGTTGGAATTGATTTGGACCTTGCCATTGATGGGCGCACACCATTGGGCGACAATGTTGTCTTTGTTGTAGCGCTGTGCCTCGGGCACATGATCCAGACTCATGATGGGCACCGTTGACAGGTTTTCCATGCGCAGCGTTGGCGACAGAAACGACATAGCCGGGCCGCGGCAACTAAAAATCGATTTCACTTAATAATATTTTAGTTAATGCATTAAAAATGCAAGCAACTAACGTTGGATTACACAATGCAACAGAAATGGACAATTGGAGAACAATTGTAATCTCACTTGAAATGCTAAGGGCTTTCGGAAATATTTGATATAATTGAGGCTTATTAACTTAGCTTTGCACTTAGCCCAACTAGTTATGCTACGTTTATTTATTTATTTATTTTTTTTTTTTGTCAGCGCTGAGGCGGCGCGAACCGTTAGCATTCAGCGTCAATGGCACACTAAACAACACACAATAATGGCAAAGGAACTGAAGAAAATTTGTATAGTTGTTTGTGTTGTTGGCCCCGGGTCTGGTCGGTTTCTGGTCGAGTTGCGTTGTTGTCGATGGCTCTTTCTGTTGTGGCTAGAAAAAGTGCACAGCCAAAGCCAAAGCTGGAGCCATAGCCATAGTCAGAGTAGGGCTGAGCGCCGCATGGCGCCAAAACAGAGTTGATTTGTTTCACTTTGAGTGTGTGTGCGAGTGTGTGAGTGTGTTGATGTGTGGGGTTAAGCCCCACTTCTTTCCTATCTGTGTGTGTGTGTTGGCTGTGTGTTAACATTTGCACACATGTCGCCGACGTCGTCGACGTTGAGCATAAAAATAAACTTTACTTTTTGAGCAGACCCCAAGCGCCGCCAACTATGCAATTGTTATGGCCAGAGCTAAGTGGGTAGCTTAACTATTTAATGCGTTTGGCATATGTTTGCTGCTCGAGCAGCAGCAATAACCGCCGCTTTCATCAAGCCCGGAGCAGCTTTAGTAGTCAACAATATATGGCTAATCATCAATCAATTGAAAGCATCTTTACAAAGGAGTAAAAGAAAAAAAAAACTAATCTATATAATTAAGTGATTTTGATGAGACATTTGAATACTCTATAAATAGTTTTAATGTTCAATGAGCTAATGAGTTTGGTAGTGTGAAAAATAGTTTGAGGGGTTTTAAGACAAAGTAAATATAAAGTTTAAGGCAAGTTCAGCTAGATGAGACACCTGAAATATGTGGGAGTTTTGTTATATTATATAACTAATAATTTATATATAAATATTTATGAATAAATTCTTAGAGTAGTTTTACTCTTTAATCTCTCGAAATTCTTATAATTTCTTATATTTTATTTATATATTTTATTGAAATTTAATTTGATATATTAATGACGATTAAAGCGGATGAGTTTGGATGTGTAAAAAGTAGTTTGAGGGCTCTTAAGACAAAGTAAAGATAGCTTTTCACCTAGATAATATATTCCAGGTGTATCACCTAGGTTATAGACCTTGAACTTCTAGAAGCTTAATTACATTACAAAACTAAAACTATATATATAAAACTTGATGAATAAATTCTTAGAGAAATTTTACTGTTCAATCTCCTGAGAGTCTTATTATTCCTTATATTTTATTTGTATTTTTTTATATATTAATTTTTATTATTTATATATTAATTTATTTAAATCTTGATAATATTTATTTTATTTATATATTTTATATATTTATTTTAATAAATTATATATTTAAGTTAAGTGTAAGTTATAAAAGTTAAGAAACTCCGCTTTCTGCTCAGTGTAACTTGAAATTAGTCTAAATGGTGTGAGTTAGGGTATTTGATAGTTCTACATAATTCTCATTCGCTCATTCGTTCCTTCGCTTGTGCTGTCCTCGTAACGCATTGCAATTGAATAGAGCCAAGAGTGTCTAGTGCCTAGTGCCTAGAGTCTTTGCCTCAAATTGAGCGTAAGACAACACTTTTTGGCTGCTCATATCAATTGGCTGCGTTCCACTTCGTGCCCTGCCACCTCTCCTGCTCTGCTGCTCTCTCTCTCTCTCTCTCTCTCTTCCTCTCTCTCTCCCTCTCTTGCTCTCTCTATGGCCTTTGCCAACAGCTTTCTACATATAAATGTGACAATTATATTGCCCGCGGTGGGGTGGCATAAATTTGGAGGCAATACCCACACTCTCCACTCTCTCCCCTCTCTCTCTCTCCTGTATTTCTTTTCGTCAGTGCTTGTTGAGAGGGAGGGGCGTAGCAAATTTGTCGCATTTTGTTTTGCTGTCATGTTTATGGCGTAATATTTTGCGGCCGTAAATACACGCCAAAAATGCTAATGACCGGCTCCAAGGGCAGGAGGGGGTGGGCCCAGTGGGGTGACGCCTGGACAGATAGTGTGACAGTTTGCGTTAGTTTTGTATTTCAATTCGCAAAAAAAAAAGAAACAAAAAACAAGTATTGATATATGTATTTGGCACACAGCGGAGCTGCAGGCACATCATATGTCAAATTTGGGCCTTGGCGATTATTCTTAGCACTTCGATTGTGTCTCTGTGTGTGTGTGTGTGTTTGTGCCTTTGTGTGGGTGCACGGATATACAACAGAGCACAAAATGAAAATAACAAAAACAAAAAAATAAAGGGAGAAATGCTGGCATTTTCCACACGCGAAGGTCAATGGAAAAGCGCCTTTTCAAACCGCTTACAGTCGATGTGTGTACTTTTACAGTAGTTATTGTTGTTACCGCCAAAACGGCAATATCAGCAACAATAACAACAACAACAACAATAACAACAATAAAAACAACAACAATCACAACAAACAGAGATAACGAAGCGAGACATGACAAGGACAAGGCCCCCAACTGGCAGCAACCTCATGGTACGAACTTAAAGCTTCTGTTTCTGTGTGTGTGTGTGTGGGCGTGAGTCCATGTATGTGTGTGTGTGAAGGCTTAAATATGTTTTAGTGTAATTACAGTATATATAGATTTTTGGCAAAGTCATCAAAATAGTAAATCAAATGAAGATTCCTAAAAGTTTTTAAAGCACTCATCAAATTTTCATATTTTAAGCAATTAATGAATTGAGTGAATATGAAAATTGAAATGAAATGAAATGAAATGAAATGACTTAAGAGTAAGGCAGAAATGAAGCCTTCTTTTAAGAAGTGTATATGAAAATGAAATGACTTAAGAGGAAGACATACATGAAGCCTTCTTTTAAGAGGTATATTAGTTTGGATTGAAAAGGAATATGTGTTTTTCCATTGCTAAAAACAAAATCTGAGAGACCACACAGCCAATCGAATTCTTGAGCTGAGTGTATACCTCTTCTCTTCATCAAGTTCAAGTTCAAGTCATTCTAGAAATTTACCTCTGCCTGAGCTGAGTGTAGACTTCTCTTCATCTTCATGTACACTCTCTGGACGGCTGAGAACTGTGATCTATGCTGCCAGTCAGCTGAGTGAACAACAGCGTTGCATGCTGAACTCCGATGTTTGTGTTACAGCGGTTTGTGCTGAACTGTTCTTCTTCTCTGAGTGTCCTACTGCTGTTGTGGTATATTCAGAGCGGCTGGAACGAGCAGATGTGGGAGCTCGAACATCTTATGCTCAACTAAGATGTTGTCCGATTGGAACAGCTTATTCTGAACTCCGTTGTATGTACTTACAACAAGCTATGAAGAACTGTTTTCTCTCTCTCTGAGTAATCACTGGCGAGGTATACTCTGAGCGGCTGGAGCAGAGGTTGAAGCTAGAACATCTTATGCTTAACTAAGATGTTGGAGTTCCAACAGTTTGTGCTGAACTCCGTTGCTTGAGTTACAGCGGTTTGTGCTGAACTGTTCTATTTCTCTGAGTATCCTACTGCTGTTGTGGTATATTCAGAGCGGCTGGAACGAGCAGATGTGGGAGCTCGAATATCTTATGCTCAACTAAGATATTGGAGTTCCAACAGCTTGTGCTGAGCTCCGTTGTATGCAGTTACAATTACTTATGAAGAATTGTTTTCTTTCTCTGAGTAATCACTGGCGGGGGATACTCAGAGCAGCTGGAACGAGCAGATGTTGGACCCAAAACATCTTATGCTCAATTTGGATGTTGTTTGATTGGAACAGCTTCTGCTGAACTCCGTTGTATGTACTTACAACAAGCTACGAAGAATTGTTTTCTCTCTCTGAGTAATCACTGGCGAGGTATACTCTGAGCGGCTGGAGCAGAGGTTGGAGCTCGAACATCTTATGCTCAACTAAGATGTTGGAGTTCCAACAGCTTGTGCTGAGCTCCGTTGTATGCAGTTACAATTACTTATGAAGAACTGTTTTCTTTCTCTGAGTAATCTAATCACTGATGGGGGATACTCAGAGCGGCTTGAAGTTTATTGTTGCTTGTTGCTCCGGAGAGCGGCGCCCTTTGCTTAAATTTCTTATTAACTAGTAACAGATTTCTTCTTACAAATAAACATGCTCAAAGCTTTCAGTTCTTATTTTCTTAAAACTTAAAAAACTTATTGATATGGCTAATTTTCAAATTTATAAATATCTGTTTTATTTCGTTTTAATTTTTTTCATTTTTCACTTTTTTTTTTTTTAAATAATAAAAAGATGAGCAGTAAGGTTCAGGAATATCTATAGAATAAGTTTAAGTTGTTTGTTATTTAAAAAAAAATATAATAATTTATTAAAATATATTTAAAAACTCTAGGAAAATAATAATAGCCCAGTTAAATTTAATTAATTGATTTAAAAAATAATAATACTGTTTTATTTATTTATTTATTTTTATAATATTTAATTTATACATATTAAACACTAACACTTGTGTAATCCATAAATTGATCAAATAAAGTGTCCAATATAAATAAAATAAAGTAAATATTTTTATATTCTATATTCACTCTTTAATTTCTTAGAAATAATCGTAGTTCAGTCTTGACTTTAATTAAATTAAATTAACTTTCTCTTAGGACTTGTGTTCGTGCAGCACAGAAATTTAACAATGCGTTCATTCTGCTCAAAGAGACAATCGGAGACGACTTCGTAAACCTGCTGATTAAATTTGTAGTTATTATTGTGTTTGGACTTCAGAGTAACTTAAATGATATTCTATGTTATCCAATGTTCGTTGCTCAGCCTCTGTTTGACAGCCTGCAGCAAAGAGTTGGAGTCGTATGTGGGGACGCCCAGACTCATGCACTTCCTGCACGGGCTGGTTGCAGAGTAATAATACCTTGTTTGATCGTTGATCGCAATGCTGCCAGCTGGACAAGGGTATGCCACAAATCGTTGATCATTTCTCATATCACTCGCATTGCCCAAAATGAGTTCAGTCAAACGTTTCTTGCATTCGACAATTGCAATTTTGCGCGATCGCGTTGCGTAGGCTTTGTGAAGCGGTTCACCTATAGCCAATATAGCCAATCTGATTTGGCTATTGCTGAATTATTTTTCTGAGCTCTTTCTCTCATAATTTCCATTGTTTGTTGGGCTTGTGTTCAAACAGTTGGCTATTCAAATTTACACAGACTCATAAGAGCTTCAATAAAGTTTCGTGAATGAATTTCGGCTAAAACTGAAAGCTTTCAGTATTTGTTTTGATATAAAGTGCTGTTGATTTCATATTGCTCTTAGAGCTTTTGCCAATTGCAAATTTCGCTGTGACGCATCTGTAGCTTTCGTACTGTAAACAAATGAAGAGCAGAAATGCAACAGCTGTTCGACACAAACAGCAAGCAAAGCTTTCAGAGAACTTTTTATATTTCCATTGTGAAATGAATACAATTTCGTGATCTGTTTAAGCTCTTCAACTCAGAAGCTTTCTGCCAGTCACAAAGTTAGTTTTCAGTCAGTCAGCTGTGCTTGGTTTGTTGATGTCAATTAAAAACAGAAATGGAAAACGTTAATACAGAAATTGAAGAGACGTCAGGTAAACAAAAAGTTTTTTTCTGCTAAGTAGTTTGACAGATTTTCGTTTATATTATTTCCAGATGTAGCCGCAATCACTTCCAAGTCCAAAGTATTGTCAATTGGAGATGACGACGAGTGCTTGAGCTGCAAGAAACCAGAAGAGAACTATAACATGAACTTCTTTCGTGATGATTTCATAAAACATTTATGTGTAATAATAACGGGTATTAAAAAACCCATCAACTTCAATATTGATTGGAACTCGGTGGATAGATTTGGAGCGACTAGTGTTAAGGAAGATAATAAGCCCAGACAATATCATTTTTATTGCCAAAAAGGCATTGATTGGAGACCTCATATGATTATTTCGGGTCCCGCATTCAATGCAAAGGATGTTTTTAGGTATGTAAGAAATAGACTGAAAGAGGAAAACTGGATATCGGAGTATGTCATAGAAACTCCACTCAAAACAAAAGTCGGTGGTGGTGGCTTGCACTACGGCTCCGATCAGTACATTCAACAAATTGTTTCCGAAGCACTCGATGCAGAATTGAAGCGACTGCATCATTTTATACAATATTTGCACAGAAATCATAATAGCAAATAAATATATAAATTGTAAGCAATAGCCTCATTTTTTACTCACTTACGAAGTGAAAAGAGTATATTGGCTTTGTAGAGTGTTCATCTTGCTGTTTGGAGAACCCAAGACAAACAAAGTTGGAGTGTTCGAAGCAGCTCTTTATTTGCCTCTCAATGTTCGAGTATGAAAACTAAGTCAGAGCAGCGCTCAAGAGTTTAGCTCTTGTGTGGCTGAGTGGGGGGACGGGAGGGCTCTCGCCTATATAAAGGCAGGTCTGCTGCTGCAATTCTTCAGTCGCATCCCAGATTTCCTAGTTGGCAGTCGTGCAGCGCGGTGCAGTCCTGCTCTTCTTCTGTGTGGGGTAAATATTTAAATAGCTAATGATTCTATGCTTACATTTCAATTTTTATTTATTTGCTTTTAAAATTATACAATAGCGGTGTGCAATATATAATTTTTAAATATTCTTAAAATATGAATTATGTATTTTATTATTATAAAAAAATATAATTATCTTATTATTTATTTATAACTAAATAAACAATAGGTGCATAAGTTTGTAAGTTATATGTGTATGCATGTGATATGTGCTTGGCTGCTAGACGTAAAAAAGTTTTAAAATTTTGCTGAATTTAACTCTTTATGCCGCTAAGCTTTTGACAGTCACAAAATTCGTTAACCTGTTACAGTCAGTCAGTCGGTCAGCTGTTGCAGCTGTTTACTTCATACACTTCGCAGGGAAAATTAAACAAAAATAAATATGGAAATTGAAAAAGAACCAGGTAAAATAAATATGAAGAACAAAAACTAAGTCAACTTCTCATATCAACATACTTCCTAACTTTCAGAAATGTCCACAATCACGTCTGAGGCAAAAGTATTGTCAATAGGCGATGCGGAATGCCTGCCAAAGATCAATAAATACGACGACGATATTATTATTCAAAATCAAATGAATAGACGTTTATGTTTAATGTTAACTGGCTGCAAGACGCCACCCGCAGCTGTCAAAGTTTTGGGTTCAATGAAAAGATTTGGAGCGATCTCTATTAAGGAAGCGGGTCAACCCAGACGATATCAATTCTTTTGTGGACGCCATAATAGTTGCCCGAGTGGAGAGATTGTCTCTGGATTAGTATTTAATGCACGAAATCCTCTGAAACTAGTCAGAAATCGACTGAAAGACGAAAATTGGATATCAAAGAATGTGATCGAAAGTCCACTCAGAGCTGCATTTGGTGAGGATTTCGCCGACTCCGATAGCTACATACAACATATTGTGCTAAAAGCTCTCGATAAAGAAGAGAGCAGAATCGTTAACTTTCTGTTATTCTTACACAAAACTAATTAGTGAATGTCTGAAAGAGACTTTCCCTTTAAGTTTAAGGCACAAACTAAGTGTGAACACAGTGCTGGCGCTGCTGTAGACTTTCTGTAACTTTCTGACTGAAATAAAAAGCTTTCGTTGAGAGCTTTTGGCAAATTTGTGAAATTACTAATGATTAGTATTTGGCTGTCTGCAGTGTATATAAAGCGTCATCAAAGGCAGTTGTCAAAAACAAAGTCAAGGAGAGTCAACTCGAGCATTTCCAACACAAGAATAATAATATTACCGAAATAATTATGAATAACGAAAAGGAGACAGAAGATGGCACGAGTAAGTTGGATTTTATGTTTTGCAAGACATTTAAATATAAATAAAACTTAAACTTTTACCTTTATAAAGCTCTGGCTACACTGACTTCAACTACAAAGGTATTGGCTATTGGAGGACCGAAAGAAATTTTCCGTTTAAAAAATCCTAAACCAATATTGAACATAATTAATTTTAATATGTACTGCATAAATCGATTGAGTTTAGTTCTAATGGGAAATCAAACGCCCGTCGATGATGTTAGTGGTCAGTGTCCAATCGAATGGTTTGGAATGGAAGTCATCAGCAATGAGAATCAGCCCACTCGCTATAAATTCCACTGTGTGCCCTCACAGAAAACGGAACCTAAAAATATTAATGTGAATTACTTCTACCAGACAATTAACGCTAATGCCATATTGCGCGATGTTAGGCATCTCATGAAGGATGAACGTTGGCCATCCAAGAATGTTTTAATGGGACCACTCAAAGCAAAACTAAATCCCGACTATTATAGGCCTGAGGAAAATTATATTGCAACTGTTATTTCTAAGGCCTTCGATATTCAAAGAGCGAAGATATTCCCTTACATGATGTATTTACACAGAGAACATGTACAAAATAATCGGGATTGATACGAAATTAGTTAATAGCTATAACAAAATATTTTGTAGTGGAAATCTGTAGAAATACATATGTAACTTACATATATATAGACTTATTATTTAGCTATAATATTATTATTATTGTTATCATATCGATTGTTATAATGAATTAAAGACTTCTCTGCTGGAACAGCTGATAGATTGTAAACAATGCACAAAACTTTTAGAGAGCTTTTCAAACATTTATTATGAAATAAATTCAATTTCGTAGTGGAAGTCATATTTATTCTCTTAAATAGTAAGCTTTTTATCAGTCAGCATTTCAGTCATTCAGCTGTGCTGTTTCTTTACCTTTCCTACTGTAAAAAGAAGTAAGACGTAAACATGGAAAAGCATAAAACAGAAATTGAAGAGCAGTTAGGTAATACTAAACTTCAATATAACAAATAAAGATATCTGATTGTTATGATACTCATTTCCAGACGTAGGCACAATAACGTCTACGTCAAAAGTCTTATCGATCGGAGATGACGAAAGCGAAGCGAGCGAAAAATCTATTGAGAGCCGAAAAATGAATATTACTTTAGAAAACTTAAGAAAGCATTTATGTCTGATCTCAACTGGAAGTCGAACATGCATCGACGTTGTCGAAGATTGGAATAAAGTGGATAGATTTGGAGTAACTAGCATTAAGGAAGATAAACAACCCAGGCGCTATCATTTTTATCTTGTGCATGGGAATATTTACAAGCGGGGTGATATTTTCTCTGAGCCTGTGTTCGATGGCAAGGCAATTATGGAGACTGTGAGGGATAGACTAAAAGAAGAAAATTGGATATCCGAAAATGTCATTGAAACGCCTCTCAAAACAAAATTTGACCGTAGCTTATACTACAGTTCCGATCAATTCATTCAACAAGTTGTTTCAGGTGCGCTCAACACGGAAGCACCAAAACTCTTTAGGTTCCTGCAATACTTGCATAGAAATAAACATAAATAAATACTCTATAATGTATACTGTACATGTAGATAATACTATTTAAGACTAATAATAATTGTAATTAATAATTAAATAAATTAATAATTATATTTCGGTCTATATATCTGTATTCTATATACCTATATTCTATATTCTATATTATATATTCTATATTCTATATTCTATATTTTATATTCTATATTCTATATTCTATATTCTATATTCTATATTCTATATTCTATATTCTATATTCTATATTCTATATTCTATATTCTATATTCTATATTCTATATTCTATATTCTATATTCTATATTCTATATTCTATATTCTATATTCTATATTCTATATTCTATATTCTATATTCTATATTCTATATTCTATATTCTATATTCTATATTATATCGATATTCTATGATAATCAAGCTTATATTGTGACGTCACAGGTTGGGATTCGCGCTGTTTCGTTTCGGCATTTCATAATGCAACCTTGCTAAAAGCTTCCCTTGAGCTTTTAGTAAATTTGTTGTGAAATGTTTATATTTCATTCATTCGGCGTATTTATGCTGGCGTAAGGGAGATCTTTTGGCATTTACAAAGCGCATTTCAACCGAATAGCTAGTTAACAGTGTTTTATACTACCAAAATAATGAAAGAGACTGAAACAGAATCAATTATGGATAACAATAATGATAAAGCTGCAACAAGTAAGTTACAATTAAGGTATTCATATTTTGTTATATTAAAATTAAATTATTCACAGCTGTTGCTTTGTTAACAACAGAAGTCAAAGTGTTGTCCATCGGAAATCGAAGAGAATACATTAAGCGAAAAAAGCCTGAAGTCAAATTTGAAAAACAAATCTTTTTGGATGACTGCCGGAAGTATTTTGGTCAACTCTTATTGGGAAATCAAACACCCTTTGTGTCCAATAATCGTTTTATGATGGATTTGTTTGAGATGAAGACAATTGAGGAAGATAATCAACCGAGACGATATCACTTTCGTTGTTTACCCAGTGCTGCTCTCGGTAGCACCATGGAATGGGGCAGATTCGGCCAGACACTGTACGCCGAGGCAGTAATGCACGAACTGAAAAGGCGACTGAAAAGCAACAAGTGGATATCGAAGAACATATTGGAATTGCCAATAAAAAAGATTCCTGGTCGTTCACACTATAGTTTTGAGGAAGACTACTATGTTCAGAATATAGTTCATGACATCCTCAATGAACAAAGTCGCAAAGTTTTTCAGTTTTTGCTTTATTTACACCATGAAAATGTAAACGAAAGGCAAGACTCTAAGAAATTGTATGAACCTTAAATTAATTAATGTTAGTTTTAACTTTTTTACCATCCAATAGTATATGTTCTTCGTAAGATATAGTAAATAAGAAAGAAATTATTATTAAATTGATTTATATGATTTCTATAAAAATTCTAAGAGTTTTTTTTTGTGTTTAAAATACTTCAATTAAATTTTCAATAAATAGTTCTAATTTAACATTTGTTATTACACATACATATTTGTATCTAAGCCTGCTCTAGCGCTTAACATCGATAACAAAAACTCCGCAATGCTTCGAATATCGTTTCTTAAAGCTCTTAGTGAACTCGCAAAGCTTTTCTGATGAAATCATATGTTTGGCGTCTAAAGCTGTGCATAAATACAGCCGAATCAAGAGAGACCTGTTGTCAGTCTCTGTGTAAAGAAGTAGTTTGAAAAAAATAAACAAAAATAAATAAATTATTATGGCTAACGACAGAGCCGAAATGGATGCAAGTAAGAATTAATTAATGTTTCTCAAAACGAATATAAATTAATATCTAAAATATTTACAGCAGTGAACTCTACGATATTAGCTATAGGCGATAAGACGGAACACTCAGATCATGAAAAGCCTGAAGTAAAATTAAGAAATTTTAATGATGACTTTAAAAACTATTTGAGTCAACTTTTAATGGGAAATCAAAATCCCAATGAAGTTGTCAATAGCGAGTATCCAATTGAATGGTTAGGCATGGAAACAATTGAAAGGGAAAATCAAGCAAATCGTTATCAATTCTACTGTTTGGGCGCACAGAAAACTAAGCCCATGAATGCCAATCCTTTTCACTTCTACCAGACAATGAATGCAAGCGCCTTAATGCGTGACATAAAAACATTTCTCAAGGCTGAACGTTGGCTATCAAAGTATGTGGTAATTGGACCACTCAAAGGGAAACTAGATGGTTGGGGCTATAGTCCCGAGGAAAATTATATTCGGAATGCAGTTCATATGGCATTAAGTGCTGAAAGTTTGAGACAAAAGGAAGCCGTATTTCCCTATGTGCTCTATTTACATCGGCAACATGTACAAAATAGTCTCAGACGTTAAGGCTTTTGACTAGCATAGATTGTTGTGAACTTAGGTATTTCGATATATAAGAAATGCTGAACTATTTTGGTAGAGGATCTACCACCACTCAATTAACTTTTAATTAATTAATTTAATTTTAAATATTAGAAATTTAAAAAATAAACATGAACAAGAAGAAAAGAATTAAACATATGTCAGATAATATAAGCATATCAAATGAGTTTTTCAAATGTTAATAAAACGGTAATAAAATTTTATAATAATAGATTAATATAATAAATAACATAAAATATTATTTTATAAATAATACAAAAAAAATATTTATATATATAATAATAATAAGAACTATTATAATTATAATAGTTGTAAGACTATTACAATTTAAACATTATTTATTTTATTATAATATATTATATATTATTATAAAATTTAGGTTTAATAAACCCCATAGTTGATCCAAAATATGTTAAATACTGAAAATGCATTTATAATTATTACTAAACACTTTATTTATTTTATATCTTCTGTATCTGAAATTAAATAATTAAATTTGAAGATTTCAAGAAACATTTAAATGTATATATAAATATTATAATATAACAATATATACTATCTGACAATGTAAAAGTATTCATGCAAAACTGCAGCTTTATCTAGCTGAAAGAAAAAGCTTTCGTTGAGAGCTTTTGCAAGATTTGTGAAATTGCTAATGATTAGTATTTGGCTGTCCGCAGTAAATATATAGCGTCAACAAAGACAGTTGTCAAAAACAGTCAATTCGAGCATTTGTAATTCAAGAATAATAAAATTACCCAATTAATTATGAATAGTGGAAGCGAGACAGAAGATGGCACAAGTAAGTTCGATTTCATATATTGCAAGACAAGCTAAGACTTATAAAATTTCAATTATTACCTATGTAAAGTTCTAGCTACACTGACGTCAACTATAAATGTATTGACCATTGGTGATCCGAATGAACCCGAAAGACCCGTAAGACGTAAGAAAAAAAAAAGAAGTAAGGCTATAAAATTCAAAGAGAACTGCTCAAATCATTTGAGTTTAGTTCTAATGGGAAATCAAACGCCCGTCGACGATGTCAGTGGTCAGTGTCCAATCGAATGGTTTGGAATGGAAGTCATCAGCAAGGAGAATCAGCCCACTCGCTATAAATTCCACTGTGTGCCCTCACAGAAAACGGAACCTAAAAATATTAATGTGAATTACTTCTACCAGACAATTAACGCTAATGCCATATTGCGCGATGTTAGGCATCTCATGAAGGATGAACGTTGGCCATCCAAGAATGTTTTAATGGGACCACTCAAAGCAAAACTAAATCCCAACGACTATAAGACTGAGGAAAGTTATATTGGAACTGTTATTTCTAAGGCCTTCGATATTGAAAGAGCGAAGATATTCCCTTACATGATGTATTTACACAGAGAACATGCACAAAATAGGCGGGAGTGATAATAAGTTAGTTAATAACTTTAGATGTAATACAATTGTATTGATTTGGTATAAATTATAAACCGAAGCGCAACGGTTAACATAATAGTGTGGATAGATAGATACCTTGATAGTGATAGATAGACAGAGAGCATACGTTAAAAATAAACAAAAGACTGTTTATTTATCTTTTTACCTAATGAGACTTAAGTTTAAAAATGTTTTAAGTATATATACGAATATAAAATTAATTAAGAGTTAAAATGAAATATTGTTGTAAGAATCTTAAAACTCATTATAAATAACAATAATAATAGCAAACATGTGGGGTCAGACACGCCTCCTTCTGCCTGTTACATACATTTTAACAAAACCATTATAACTTCATTTCGCATTTTCAATGGGTTCATGGTTACGGTTACCATCCGTCCTGGAATTCCGGAACATGTCCCGGTTTTGTCAAGACAAGTGAAGAATTTTTTTGAGGAAAGCAGCGCAGATAAGCAGTTTTTTGCAGCAAAGTCGTCGATTGTCCCGGAATGGCCTGAGGCCGATCTGGTCACCCTATTCATGGTATAACACCTCACTATTAAATTGAAGTATATGACTCACAATTCTAAGATCGTTTTTTGGCCTCTATAACATTTGATAGCGGCTCCAATAACAATAACTCTTTTTCTCAAAGCTTTAATAAAGCTTTTAAAATTTGTATTATGCATTCATATGAGCAACGATAGAGAGAGAGAGAGAGAGAGAGAGAGAACTGAAGTTGGGCCTCTCAAAGGCAAATTAGACACTAGGTGCCATGGTGACGAGAAAATGCATGTTCGGATTGTAGTTTATGAAGCAATGCATATAAGAAAGTCTGCTTGAAAGCGACATTGTGCTTCCCTATCTGCTCTATTTACACAGGCAACATGTAAAATATAATCTAAAGCGTTAAGCCATGGACTTTCATAGATTTTTGTTAGCACAGGAAGAAATATAGAGTCCCTAGTTATCTTAATGTATGTTGAAAAATAAACACTATTTGTTTATATTTAGTATATAACAGACGCTCAATCGTAAAGCTTTAATACAGTCATAGATCGTCAGTCAGCTGTGCCACATTTGTATTTTTTTAACAACTAGAAAAAGGTAGAAAACAAACTAAAATTAAAAATTAATGTTAAAAATAACTTCAGATAAAAATCAAAGCATTTCAAACCGACTAACGATGAGATGGATTATAATTTATAAATATTATAATTAAACATATAGAAAATCTGATAACATGAAAGTATTCAGGCAAACTGCAGCTTTGTCTAGCTGAAATAAAAAGCTTTCGTTGAGAGCTTTTGCCAAATTTGTGAAATTACTAATGATTAGTATTTGGCTGTCTGCAGTGCATATATAGCGTCGTCAAAGACAGTCAACTTGGGCACTAATAACTCGAGAATTATAAAATTACCGAAATAATTATGAATGACAAAAAGGAAACAGAAGATGGCACAAGTAAGTTAAAATTCATGTATTGCGAGTCAAACACATATAAATAAAATTTTAATTATTACCCATATAAAGCTCTAGCTACACTGACGTCAACTACAAAGGTATTGGCCATTGGAGATCCAAAGGAATACTTAAAATGCAAAAAGCCTAAACAGGATAACAACGAGGAGAATTTCAACGTGGACTGCGCAAATTATTTGAATTTAGTTCTAATGGGAAATCCAACGCCCGTCGACGATGTCTGTGATCAGTGGGCAATCGAATGGTTTGTAATGGTCACCATCCGCGATGAGAATCAGCCGACTCGCTATCAATTTTACTGTTACCCTGCTCAGGAAAAAAGGCCTAATCATTCGAGTTTTAATTACTTCTTTGAGACAATTAATGCTAAAGCCATATTGCGCGATGTTCGGAGGTTTCTGAAGGACGAAAATTGGAAATCCAAGGATGCTATAATTGGGCCCCTCAAAGGTGAGGTATATCCTAATGCCCATAAGCCTGAGGAATATTATATTTTAGCTGCTATTTACAAGGCCTTGGGTATTCAAAGAGAGAAGGTATTCCCGTACTTGATGTACTTGCACAGAGAACATGTGCAAAATAAGCAAAATCGTTGATATATTTATGAAATATGAAAATATCCATATTTATAAAATACAAAAAAAGAACTGAGAGGGCAAGTTAAAGTGAAAATTTCTTGTCTTTATTTTATTATTAAATGTTTATTTTGTTCTGGGTGATTTGTTGTAGCGCGTATAAATAACATTTTTTTCTTGCAACGTGCGTCCTAAAGCTACCTGTATTTGTGTATGTATGTGTGTGTGTGTTTGTGTGTGTATATTAATGTATTATAAAGATATAGAAATGTTCAACTGTCGCATATTGTGATATTGATAATATCTGCTAAATAATAATACTGTTCACAACGCCAATTTGTTTAAGAATTGAATAACTTTACATAGACAAATCATTGATATAGACAATAAATATATAGAATACATATATATTTCTAATTATAATATATATATATATAGAATTTATATTGCTGCTCCATAACAACTAACATAAACAGCTAATATCATTGTTTAACTTTATTCTAAGCACATAATCATTTCAATTTGGAACAAATTTAAACAACGCTGGGCGTAAAATAGGCGCTTGTTGTAAATATTGTATATATATAGATATATACTATAAATATTGTATGTATGTGTGGTTGTAAATGCTGTCTATATGGTACTCGTAATTGTATGTACGTATTATCAACGCTAATTGCACTATTTATTATATGTTCTGTATGTTTGCTATGAATTACACTGGCGGTCAAAATAGAGGCCTACCTTCAGATAAATACTAAATACATAAAGCGACCGTTTGTTTTCTATATTTCTATTATAATTATATGTTAACTGAAGTCTACGAACATAAATATAAACTCTAAGAATTTGATACAAATAAATATGTTTAATGCTTTCAAGAAATATACATATATTAAACGAAAAGAAACAAAAAATAATATATATTGCTTTAGTTTGAATACCAATTGAATACTATTCCACTTTGAAACTTCACACGAAAACCTAGTTATTTCTTAATTAATACTTAAGCTACAAAATTTAATACAATTATTACGATCAAGTAACAAGTTTGAAAACAGTTTCGGAGGCGAGAAAGTGAAATACACTTAACTTAATTTACAGTTCAATGAATACTTAAATATACCACTTTTTCGCATATAATAATGATTGTTTTTTAAACCAAAGGGAGAATACAATATTTGTGAGAATTACACATACATAACGCTTCGCTGCGTATCTTAAATGGCATTTGAAATTGTATCTAACTAAATGAAATGCATCAACTGGAAGCTGGTTATGTTATGTCGTCTGCGACTCTAATTATTATAAAGTTTAAGGCGCCAGTGCAAAGGACGTTTATGGCTTGGAAATGCATTTGTTAATATTTAAGGTTCGCTAATGTATATTAGCGTATTGCAAATTGCTTTAGAAAAATGCGCAAAAGTCTTCGGTCTCGGTATATAGAGGCGTGGGGGGATTGGGGCATGGAAGTGCCGGTCACTTGCGTGACAGCATTATGTTAATAACTGTGCCGCAATTATGCAGGACACGTTTGGCATCGCTCAGATTGGCATTGGTCAGGTCATAGCCGTCGATCTCCAGTAGCTTATCGTTGAGGCTCAGCAGCCGCGCAGCGCTTGAATTTGGCGTTATGGCGCTGACAAAGATACCCACCTGAAAGGCAAACGAATGTGATATCAAACTGAAGTCCAATACAATATAACTTCAAATATTCACTTGATTAAGCAGCTCGGCTACGTCGAAGCCAATGCTGTGCTCCCATTTGAGGGTCACTTGCTTAACAGTCGGATTCTTGTGCACGCCAAATATCCAGGTTGATTTTTTACCCCGGGACGTGTTGTTGGTGGCCGTCGAGTTCATTGAGTGCTGCGATAACGTATCATCCATTTCCTGCAGCTGCTGCTGCTGTTGCTGCTGCTCATCAAGGTCCAGTTGCTGTTCTTGCTGCTGCAGTTCCAGCTGCTCAATGTTAATATTGTTTTGGTAGTCCAGCTCCTCAGATTGCGCACCAATTGCCGTCGTTTTGAAGTTGCTGTTTAATGCATCTTCGTAGCTCTGGTTGCTCTGCTCGTAGAGCGGTTGTGTTGGCGACATTTGTTGTTGCTGTTGCTGCTGCTGCTGTTGTTGCTGTTGTTGGTGTTTGCGCTGTCGCATTGACTCGTAGAGCGTGAGATCTTCAGGCGTTTTCTTTGTATACACACGCGCTATATGATAGGGCGGCGGTTCCATGCGTGGTGGAGGCGCCGCCGGTGGCTGTTGCAGCGGCTGCAGCTCATAGTTCTCCTCTGTTCCATTTGACAAATGCGTCGTTGGCAGCGGCAGCGTGTTTGCATCCACATAGAGCTGTTGGTAGTGCGTATCGTAGTTGACCAGCGGCATGCCATAATATTCTTGCGGAGTCTGTTGCTGCGCCGGCTGGTAGACACCATAGATGTGGGCCGCCTCGGGCGCAACACCATATATTGCACTTGCTGTGTGGTCCACAGCGTCCTGATTGCTATCACAGTGTGGCATGGCCACTTGGCCATTGGGCACCACGACACGCGCCTCGCGCACCTCACTAGATGTTGACGCCGCCGCCGCATTCGCCGCCTGCGCCTGTCGCATGTACTTGGCCATCTGGCGCAGCTCCTTGGGGTATGGCGTGGGCGAACGCATCAGACGCACCGAACTGCCAGCAGGCAATTGCTCCGGTGTAGGCGGAGCCGACACATAGCTAGCGGGGTAGCTGGGCGCGGGCTGAGGTGCACTGCTGGTGTTCGTGTTGCTGTTGCTATTGCTATTGCTATTGGTGCTGCCCGCACTTAGAATGGTCGCCTCTTCGGCGAAGCAGATACGACGCGATGGGCTCGACGGCTGCTGCGGCTGTTGCTGATGATTCGCGTAGACAAACTCGTATTGGTCCTGGACCTGCTGCTGCTGCTGAGCTTGCATTTTAAATGTCACCTGCGGCAGCATAAAGCACGTCAGCTGCGTTTTGCTACTCGCATCCAAATACTGCAGTGGCACCAACGGCTGAGACTGATTGTCGCTGAGCCACAAAGACGTCAGATTAACCAGGCTCAGCATGGAAACGGGCAGCGCATTAATGTAGTTATTGACTACATTGAGCACCTTCAACTTGGCCAAATGTCCGATATTTTGCGGCAACGCAGATAGCTGATTGTTGGCCACGCTGAGGACGCTCAGTTGGCTGCAGCTGCAGAGCTCGTCGGGCAGCTGGCGCAGCTGATTGTCATCGGCGAAGAGAAAGCGCAGTTTGGTCAGCGAGCCAATCGTGCTGGGCAGACGCATCAGCTTATTGTGGCTCAGCACCAGCTCCTCCAGTTGCTCCAGGTAGCTAATGCTATCGGGCAGTTCGCTGAGACCGTTCGACTCACACTTAAAGGTGACTAGGGACTTCAGCATGCCCACGCTGAATGGAAACGCTTCCAGATTGTTGGAGCACACGGACAACACCTCAACATTGCGCCAGTTGCTCAGCTCGTTTGGCAGCGTATCCAGCAGATTGCCATTGGCCTCAAAGTGCTGCAGGTCGCGCAGTTTGCCAATATTGGGCGCAACACGACGAATTTGATTGAAATCAATCCATAGCTCGCGCAGTGACTTGAGTTCTCCAACGACCTCGGGCTGTAATAACAACAAAATAATGTTTAAATGCATTTAAATTAGTTAATTAATATATTTACTAGTTCGGTGAACTCATTGCCGCCAATATCAAGTCGCTGCAGGCTAACCAAGCGGACCATTGACTTGGGCAACGTGATGAGATTGTTGAGGCGCACTTCCAATATTCGCAAATTGACGAGACGGCCGAAATTGGCGGGCAAGAACTCCAAGTAGGTTTCATTCAACAGCAGCTCTTGTAGAGATATCAGCGATGTTATTGCATCCGGCAGACGCTGCAGGCTGTTGCAGCTGAGATCCAGGTGGGTCAGGTGCTTGCACGCCTTTATCTCCTCCGGCACATTGACAATGACTGCAATTGGAAACGAATAAGAATTATTGATTTTCACTTATATTATATGCAACTAACGATTGCGGTTCAGATCCAAATGCTGCAGTTGACGCAGCGAGCCAATTGCTTGCGGTATGCTCTCCAGATTGTTGCTGTTCACCTGCAGGACGCGCAGTCCCTGGCAGTAGAACAGTTGCGGTGGCAATGTTTGCAGCTGCAATGATGAAGCAAATGTATATTTAAATATAGAATTAATAGTCATTTTTTATCGTTAGCTTATTACTCACGCGCGCATTGCTCAGGTGCAGTTCCTCGAGGGTGCGTTCGTGTTGCCACACCTCGGGAAAGGCATCCTGGAGCGGTGTATTGCTATAGTCCAGCTTGTCGATGACCTCTTCACGTTTGAACTTGAAGCATGGAAAGCATTTGGACAGCAGCGGCATTTTGCCGTTATGTGTGGTTGGTTTGGTTTTTTTGTTGTTTTTTGTTTTTTATGTTTTATTGCTCTACGTTCGATATTAAGGCACGGCCGTTGTTATTGTTGTTGCTGTAACAATTATTGCGGGCTACAAATACACATATATATAGACATAAGCCACAGACATCAAATGATTTACATATAAGCCAGTCGCATAACTTACCTATGAATCATCGCTGCTTCTGCTGCTGCTGCAGCAGTGGCCGCATTGAGCGCTGCCCCGTTATAATTCATTGGCATTTTGGCTGGGCTTGTTATTGTTTCAATACACACACAGACACACATATACATATATATTTATACATACGCACAAACAATAAAGAGGCTGCGTCTGCTCAAGCGGCCGTTTGCTTAGGCAGCCGGCACCTTGCAGGCCTTTAGCGGTTGCTATGTTACGCTATTTACGCGTCCTGCCTGTATTTTGTGTTTATCTACGCACTCGATTTCGATTTTCTTTAATGTTTTTCGCTTTGAAGATGACAAGTTGCGAGTTGGCAGCAGCCAGAGTGCACAGGAATGCACAGCAGTAAAACTATCGATATCTAAGCTGATGGTAATCGATATATAATTAAACAAAGTGCGCGGTAATGTGGAAGCTATTTAAATGATAAATTTTAATGTTAAATATGTTAAGTAATTAATTAGTGTAATTTATTATTGGTTTATTAATTCTATATTAAAAAATGAAATCATTTTTGAATAATATAACAACATTCTTAAATGCACTTGACGTTACCAGTGTTGCTAAGTAGGTCGGGTGCTGAAGGAGTAGTTCCTGTATTTTCCACCAGATGTCGCCAGCACGAACTGCTATTTGAATTTCAGAAAGCAAAATAAAAAATAAAAAATAAAAAACTTTAGTGCAGTGACTGTTGTTAATTGAATGGCATTTGCAAATCAATATTTGCTTTTAACTTCCTGACTGCGTAATATTATGTGCATATTGTTAATCACAAGTGTCAACAAAAAACTGTACAAATAAAGGAAGTGCAAATTGAGCGTTTCAAGCTCGATTGCAAATACATCACTGCAAGTTTTCGAGCAGGCCGACAATTAAAAAAACTTAAAAAACGTAAAAATAGAAAATAAAACCAAAACTCGAAACTGGAAACTCGAAACAGTATTTAAAGACTTTGACCCTCCCTTTAGGCGGGCGAGCGCGCAGTGCGAAAAATTATACAAGCCCAAGCCGCGTCCACTTTTCGTTTCGTGTGGCCTCTGACGAATTTACACTTTAAACAATTGAAAAAATTGTATAGCGATGTGTAAATAAGCGCATAATAAACATTGTTGTTGTTGTTGTTGTTGCTGTTTGTGCTGTTGGCTTTTGAAAGAGGCAAAAATGTACTAACTAATCGCGACGACAAGATGGTAAAATGCATTTGGATTTTAGGGTCTCAGTTTCGTTTTTCGACTCGTCCGCTGCAGTTGATATTTGAATAAAAGTCCGTTAAATATTTGAAATCGATTAATGCAAATCGTTCTATTTGGATAGTTGAATAATTGAATTTGATAAATAAAACAACATGTATGTGTAATTATAAGATAAACAAAATGAAAAGTTGAAATAAAAGAAATTTAAACTAAAAAATTAAAAAAAATATAATAATAAAAAAATAAAAAGTAATATATTTTAAAAAGATATACAGCTAGAATAAATAATTTAAAAATATTTTTAATAAATAAATAATAAAATATAAACAAATATATCACGAAAATACGAGAAAAATATATTAAAACATAAATAATAGATAAATATATCAATTTAAAAATAAATAATATAAAAACAAAATAGTATTATAAAAAAAATTTTGAATACAAAAAAAATTAAATAAATAAACAAATAATAAATAAAAACAATAAATAAAAATTTAAAAAATAATAAAAATAAAACTTAATTTAATAAATAAATAATAACAAATTATAAATAAATTACAAATATACTTAAATAATAAATATGTCAAAAAAAATATATAAATAATAAATATATATAAATTTAAATAAATTATAAAAACAAATAAATTATAAACAATTTAAATATTGTTAAAAAGCTGTAAAAACATACAAAATAAATAAATTAATTAAAAGAATTAATTAAATTAATACAATTTTCATTAATTTTTTAATTTATTTTTAAAATTATAAAAGAAAATTAAAATATTACAACCAAATTCAACATTAAATGAAATATGTAATATTAATGCATGCTAAATCCTGTTTAAAAGATAACTAAATATACTTAAAAGAACAATTACATGGTTATTTTTTATACTTATTAACACGTAATTGAAGCAATTATAACCATTTTTCTCTAATGAGGACAATACCTGTCAAATCAGTTACAATACTTATATCTATATACAGATTGTCAATTTGAATTTGAAATTAACACACAGCTGCTACATTTCCCTGAACAATAAATTAGTTATGATGCGGTCTGCCTATTTAAAGTTTCAACTGGGTCATTGATAATAAGTGGCTATGAATTGTAGGCCTATAAGCCAGATAATGCATAATTTAAACCACCTGTCGCCGTGTTTAAATTCCCATTCACGTAACCGGTACGCATAAAACATGAGTCACATAAAGAGCACACCCCCGCGTGAGTTACCAGCTGCCACCCCCTGTTGTATGTCAGATATGCAAGAACTACCCCCAAAATATGTGCTTGGAGAGAGAGAGCCTCAACAAAGAGAGAGAGAGAGAGAAACGGTTATGGATTGCCGGTTATGTTTTTATTGTGAGTTCATATAGTTAACTTTTTCCAATGTTAAATTTCTTCTAGTATTCGTCACATGCTTGAAGGGTTCTACTCAATATGCATACTGTGATCCGGAGTATTGTTTGGATCAAAATGATGTATATATTTAATATGTATATTTTTACTGCTTCAGTGTCTAAGATAAGAATTCAGATTTAGTAGAAAATATTTATATATTTCTTTATTTGATATTTACCTCGTTTTGATGGTTCTACCGTTAATGCTTAAAGCGAGATTCTCCTTGTTATAGGCGACCTCTATCTGGCCAGGGGGTCCTAATATTGTAGCTTTGACAATATTTTGTAATAAAGCCAGCTCCTTAATGGAGCATTTACGCTTTCAATAGGTCAAGTCTCTTGCTTTAGGATGTTCCATATATCGTGCTGTTCTTTAAATCTGAAATAGTTGTTGAACAAATAAATATATAATATATATATAGGCCAAGAATAGATCAACCTGAATGAATTCCAGTGTCCTTAGTATTGGGTATCTATTTTACTATTGGTGCTTATCATTTGTCCTGGTTTTTGTCCGTTCAGTTTATTCCTTTTTGCTCTTTGTCTTGGACTTGCTCTTGGTTCGGCTCTTCTTCACCTCAGTTTCGGCCATTTTGGGTGAAGCGGTCAATGTAACTTCGGGAGCAACAACAATACTTTCCATATCTTTGGCAGTAGGATTAGTTCTTTTCTTAGACGGACTGCGTTTTTTGCCAGGCATGATAAAACACTATATTGGATAAAGAACACGAAACGAAAAATCACATGAATTCAGAAATTTAAAAATCAAAAAGAAAATCAGACAGGCCAAATGGAGTGTAGCTCACAAAGTTTTGTAATGATATGAAAATTCTGTGCTAGAGTGAAGCACTCCAAAGGAATTGTGCTTCAGAAATTCATGGATTGCTGAGTTTTCAAATTTCGATTTTTTTTGTTCCACTTTTTTTTTGTAATCTCATAATTTTCAGTTTCGCTACCGTTTGGATAACCGATTCGCTCTGCCCCATCCCCCAGGCAGTGTGCGTGCCCTGGGGGCTGCTCTCTCTCTTCAGCCGCCTGCCGCTCGCTCTCTGGCATCGTGGGCAGCGCAGCTCTCTCGCTCTCTTATTGGGAAATGACAGTCGTGGTCGAGATACCGAAACCAAAGCGCGTGCAGCAGCTGCCGCAGAGTGCTTTCTTTTTTAGTGGAATTTCTATTTTAATTTAGTTTATTAGTCAATTGCTAAGTACACGCAAATATTAGACTAGTGTATTGTATTAACTAAGGGCATAATAGTAGTTATATAGCTAATCTAATGTAGCCGGCCGCACCTCAATTGCGTTTACATAGCAGGCCAAGTGTTATTCTGAAATAAAAACAAATTATCGATTTTTGCGCTCAGCGACGAGCTGACAACGGGCCGGGCCGGGCTGTGCAATAATTAAATATTATTAGTTAAAAGTGTCTCTCTCTCTGTGACAACCAAATAAATCGCACAATCAAGCAACAATCCCAACAGCCCACTTCACAGCGAGATGGCAGCCAAGCGCAATACGGTAACCACACAAATACCGGAGACCCCGCCGGAGGGCACGTCCCTGGCGCTGGACACACGGCTCTCCCGCCACGTGGAGAGCGTAATACCCAAGAAGCGGTGAGTGTGCGACATACATACATACATACATATAGATGAATGTATGTGTGTGTATGTATGTACATTTGTCATTTGCAGTTGTCATTCTAATTTCTGTTGTTGTTCTTGTTTCGCACTCTAGCCAGGAGGCGCTCAAGTGGTACGGCTGGGGCTACAACGATTCGCAGTTCTACGGACAGCAGGGCATCATCTGTTTTAAAGGCGACAAGTACGTATGATCCATGTGTCCGTCCATGAGTCATATTTTAATTTAATTAATAGCTTCAAGAGTCTGCAATAATACGGCTGATCTTTGAGTCTCTCTCTCGCTGTCTCTCTCTAGTTTGAACCGGTGGAATCTTAACATTGAATTATATTGTTGTTATGGCAGGGCTTGCAGTAATTTATATTTGGCGTCAGTCAGACAATGTGAGCAATGTGGGAAATCTATATGATTATTCTATATAGTAATTCGATGTGATTTAACAGCTTCTATTGCTTGAGAAGAGAAAGTAAAGGGTTTATAGAAAATATTTGCTCTGTTTCTACGGTCTGATATTAGTTTTTAAAATCACTTATTATTTTATAAAAATATAAAAAATTATTGTATAATTTTATGCTCATATACTTAAATCTAAATATTATTTTAAATTTTATAATTCTCATAAAATACTATAAATTATAATTATTTAATGTAGAGCTAAGAGTTAATGTTAACTAAATTTCAATTTATATTTAAAATTTTAATTTATATTTAAATTTGAATTTATATTTAAATTTCAATTTATATTTAAATTTCAATTTATATTTAAATTTCAATTAATTATTTAAATTGTTTCAGTTCTCTTTGGTACATAGATTAAATATTTACATTTTGTTTATATTTAAAGCAGAATTTAAAAGCTAAAAAAATATATAAAAAAATAATTTATCTTCAATTCAATTTAAACTTAATTTAGTTTTTAATTTCAACTATTTAACATAAATAAAATATTACATATTGTTTATATACAAAGCTCAATTTCAATGTAAAAAGAAATATTATAAAAAACTAATTTATGTATATATATAATATATTATTTTTAAAATCCTTATTTCAAATCCTTAATTTCTTCATAAATTAATAAAATATTTACATTTTGCTTATATATAAAGCTCCATTTTAAAGTTAACAAATATTATAAAAAATATTTAAGCATCAATTCAATTTTAATTTAATTTTGTTTTTAATTTTAAATCTTTAAACTTTGTATAAAATTCTTGTCAAATTTGATAAGTGCTGTTGGGTCATCTGTAAATAAAAGAAGATAGTTTAAAAATTCAATTAACCTTATAATGTAATAGAATTCATTCCTATTAGAGTAATGCAAGCTAATTCTTATTAGAATTGAAATTAGTTGGAGTTTATGCATACGAAGATCAGCTCACATTCTAATATAGAATACATCTTAGGCAACACATAGGCACACATCCTCCAACTTTTATTTCTTTGAATAACCAAAATTTTTATCTTCCATCCCCAATTCAGATACCCGCTCTCCGGCTGTGAGTTGCCCAACTTTACGAAATGGGTGAGAAGTAAATTCGATCTGGACGTCGATCACAACAATGCGTATCCACAGCTGCCGCCCACTTACCCGAAGCCCGTGCAGAATGCGCCCTTTCTCAACGAGCTGCGTGGCTGCACCAAGGTGGAGCATTCGCAGGAGGGCGTGGATCGGCTGGTGCGTAGTCACGGACAGACGCTGAACGATATCTACAGTCTGTGGCACAACAAATTTGGACGCATACCGGACTTGGTGGTGTGGCCGCGCTGTCACGACGAGGTGGTGCAGCTGGTGCGATTGGCGCATAAGCACAATGTCATGCTGTTGCCCTTTGGGGGCGGGACAAGTGTCTCGGGTGCCGTCAGCTGTCCGCAGAAAGAGGAGCGCATGATTTGTGTGCTGGACACGTCGCAGATGAATCGCATGCTGTGGCTCAATCGTGAAAATCTCACAGTTTGCTTTGAGTCCGGCATAGTGGGTCAGGATTTGGAGCGAGTGCTGCGCGAGCAGGGCCTCACAGTGGGCCATGAGCCGGACTCTTATGAATTTAGTACGCTGGGCGGCTGGGTGGCAACGCGCGCCTCTGGCATGAAGAAGAACGTCTATGGCAATATTGAGGATCTGGTGGTGCGTGTGCGCATGGTCACGCCCACGGGCACCCTGGAGCGAGAGTGCAGTGCGCCGCGTGTCAGCTGCGGCCCGGACTTTAATCACATCATACTCGGCTCCGAGGGCACGCTGGGCGTCATCACCGAGGTCGTACTCAAGGTGCGCCCGCTGCCGCCGGTGCAGCGCTATGGCTCCCTGGTGTTTCCCGACTTCGAGCAGGGTGTGCTGTTCATGCGCGAGGTAGCCAGGCGTCGCTGCCAGCCCGCCTCGGTGCGTCTCATGGACAATGAGCAGTTCCTATTTGGCCAGGCGCTGAAGCCCGAGAAGAGCTGGCTGGCCAGCTGTCTGGATGCGCTCAAGCAGCGCTATGTGACAGTGTGGAAGGGCATTGATCTGACGCACATATGCGCTGCCACGCTGCTCTTCGAGGGCGAGCAGAAGGATGTGCAGCGCCAGGAGGCGATCATCTATGAAATCGCCGCACGCTACAAGGGATTTCCGGCAGGTGGTCAGAACGGGGAGCGCGGCTACTTATTCACCTTTGTCATTGCCTACATTAGGGTGAGTAGTTGACTATATACACCGCTCGACTTTTGCTGAAAGCAAAAGTAGATAAAATTCTTGTATATATATTCGAAATGTTCTATTTGCTCTTCCAATTATCACTTTACAAGCAAACAAGTATTTCACTTTTATATATAAAAATTTGAACTTGAATGCTTTCCACAACAATATTATTAGGTGCCGCCTTTCTTTGGTGTAAATATTATGAAATACTCAAAAATGTTTGTTGTCAATAATATTTTATGTCCATAAAGTCTGCGAAATGTATGCTCTTTGAATCTACATGTTATGTTTATTGTACATTTTGTATACATTCCGATTTTATAGTTCTACGTTTTTGTTTATGTGAAGTTTTACGGATTTGTTGAGGCATTTTTGTTTGGGTTTCTCTTGGCATAACTTGAAAGTCTATGGGTGAATATTTTGTTTTATAAATAATATTTAAAATAATTTTGTTGTGAATTTATAATTAATATTCTTTTTTTTTAAATAATGTTTTTTATTTATTTGCTTATAAATATTTTTATTTATTAAATATTTTATTAATTTTGATTTATTTATTAATTCATTTTTATTTATTATATATTTATTTATTTATTTGTTTATTATATTTTTGTTTCTTAAATATTTGTTTAATTTGGATTATTTATTATTTCATTTTTATTTACTATGTATTTAATATTTTTTTTCTATTTACTTATTATTGAATGACTTTTCAGATTTATTTAATATATTGATAAAAATTAATATTATTTAATTAGAATTAATATATAAATTAGAAATAAATAATATAATTTTTAAAATTTATAATTAATTAATTATTTATATATAATTTTGTAAATACTTAGTATTTATTTATAAATAACTTTTTTATTATTTATTTATAATTTATTTATTATTTATTTAAGGTTTATTTATTTTTTCTTGTATATAATTTATTTATTATTTGTTATTACATATTTTTCATTTATATATTTTTTTTAAATTTAATATATATATTCTTTATTTAATAAATAATATATATATATTTTTATTAATTATTTATTTATTAATTTATATATAATTTTAATGCAGACTTAACAAATAATAATAAATTCCACAAAAATTAACATCCTTTAACACTTTTCTATGTACATTGTTAATAATTCATTTATTATATATATTTTTTCTTTCATTCACAGGACTTTGCACTGCATCAGGGCATTGTGGCAGAATCATTTGAGACCTCTGTACCCTGGGATCGTTGCAGTTTACTGTGTCGCTGTGTGAAGCAGCGTGTTGTTTCGGTTTGTTAGAATATTCCAGCATTTCACATACGATTTCTATTCATGTTTTCCATTTGTTTGCAGGAGTGTGCAAGGCATAATATTTCGCACTACACAATCTCGGCGCGCGTGACACAGACGTACGATGCGGGTGCGTGCATATACTTCTACTTTGGTTTTCGTTACTTGAACATACCCAATCCGGTGGAGGTGTTCGAGGCCATTGAGCACAGTGCACGCGAGGAGATCTTGGCCTGCGGTGGCTCCCTGTCGCATCATCATGGTGTGGGCAAAATACGCAGCCATTGGTATCGCAATGCGGTCACCGAGACGGGCAGCGCGCTCTACAGCGCCGCCAAACAGCATCTGGATCCACGGAACATCTTTGCAGTAGGCAATCTGCTGCCAGCGAAGGAGCAGTTGCAGCTGGAGAAGCCAACTGAAGCAACTGCGCCAGCAGCTGCTCCGAAAGCCAAACTTTAGAGTAACTTTCTAGATATCTATATATACGTATATGTATATATATATATAGAAATACTAGTCTAAATCTCATAACAAATACCTTCAAAACATTTCTAGCTGCTTTAAACCATTTGCATTTGGTTTGCAATTTTAGTCGGGCTCACTTTTGTATGGGTGTTACATTTTTGATAAATAAATGGAATATTTGTATAATGAAATGATACGGCTTTGACACTCTCTATCCACATGTGGCTGGGGCTAACCTTGACAGTCTGCAGATAACTAGAGTTCGCATTGATCCTTGCTCCCTTTGCTGTTGGTGGTCTTCGAGTTTGGCCCTTGTCTGCTGACGACCAAACCACAAAGAGCAACAGACTTTGAGACTTGACTGCGCTGGCGGTGTCAGTATCGTGGCATGTGCGTTAGCCTTGAGGTAATGGCTATACGACTATCTGTCGGCTGTGTAGGGCACTTGAAGCTTGTGGATTTTCTAAGAATTTGACAGTTTTATAGATTTGGACTTGGAGCATATATATTGTGGTATGTAAAATGAGTTATAAATATAAATCATATTTAAATTTTTTGAAACAACAAAATAAATCAAATTCATTCGATTAAAAGACAGAACTAATACGTGAGGAGGTACGACTGTATGAATTTATATAAATTTTTATACTTTATAAATATAATTAATTTAAATATATATCATATTAAATTATTTATTTAAATATAATATTATATTTTATAATATACAAAAAATATATATACATCAAACAATATTTTGTTGACAAAATATATATCATTGGTTTCAAACAAAATTTTTTTAGAATCACTGAGAATTGCATTTAGCATTTACTATAATTAATAGATAAATAAATATTTACAATATTTAAATTTATATATTTTTTAAATATATTTAAAAGTGCATTTGAAACATTTTCATTTATAAAGTAATTTAAGCAGAGCTTTAGTTCAAGTATGTAGCAAACTAGATAAACAAACAAAAACTTTAGCAAAGTTTTCTAGGTTTTAGAGCAAAGGCGTTCCATAAAATAATTTCTTGTATTTGAATGAAATTTGTAAATGCTTCAATTTCATTTATTGGATGTTATACTTTAAAGTACGAACAAGTTCTATAATATAATTGTAGCTGCAGCTTATCATAATATTATTACAATTTTATTTATTTTTAATAATTCGTATTTAAAGCATGTTCTTAACATTAAAATATTTTGGCTGACCAAATTAATTTTTCAAATATTTTTATTTTATTTTATTTTATCACAAATATAACTATTTTTTCCCTCTATTTAAAATGTGACATTTATTTCTGAATGTATATTTAAAAATATGCCTATGATAAATAAAATGAATAATAAAATGAAACTTTAATTCATCTCTCATTAATTAACTTTTAAAGTATTGATTTATGATTTATATTAAAATTTAATATAAATCATATTTTATATATTCTCAAATAACTCTAATTTATGCCTTTTTTCATACTTCTAAGTTAACCCGTTCACCTATAGTTGATTACCACAAGGATTTACAGTGTAGCGCCCTGCTGAGTGCATGCTATCCAATTGCTGCTCTAACTCCAATTGCAAATCCAACTTGAATCCAATCTGAATGCTGTGCTGTGCTGTGCGTGCCTAGACCAAAATCAAGCCAACTGACCGTCTGATCGTCTGATTTTCTGAACGTCTCATCTGATCATTGCGCTGTCATTTGCGGTTTGCCTTTGCTTAGGCTTTCTGCCTGTCTGCAACGTCGTTGTTGCGATCGTTCAGGCCCAGAGATCAAATGTCATCAAGTTGTCAACTTCGTTAGCTTGCCAATGGCAAACAACAACAACAACAACAACGACAACGACTTGCAAATCTCTTTTGGCCAGCTCCTTGCGCTCGTTAATAGGCGAATGGGTATAGGAATGAGGCGCATGCGCAGCCGGCAGCTGCTTATTGATGGTCGGACTGTCTTGTCTTGTTACCGTGCCAATGCCAAATGTTAGTTACTCCCCAAAAGACTTTCAACACGCACACACACACACACACACACATATGTAGCAGCACGCATGCGAGGCCTATAAATAAAGATTAAAATCGGAGAAGTGTGCAAAACTTAAGCCTGGTCTCTCTAAGCTGTTTAAGTTTGTTTCTTTTCTTTTTATTTATTTCCTTTTTGTTTTTTTTTTTTTGTGTGTGCCAGCCTCAGAAAATTGTCAGCAATTAACCCTTGGGTCAGTCTCTGCTGTTCAGAGTCTCTGGCTCTCTTGCTTTCGCTCTCCGGCTACGCTCGCAGTCCTGTGATTTATGCCACAAAGTGCCTTCAAGTCAAACACAATCAAGCTGGCAAATTTATGGCACAGTCCGAAACGCAGTCGTTGCAGTCCTGCGCAGAGGCACGTCGACATGGTCTACCCTGGAGAGACGTATTCATTCATATGCTCATAATGGCCATTCACATCGTGCACTGTCACATTACTCAGCCTCCGGTTTGTTCTGGTTCCATTTCTGTTTGTTTTTTTGATGAACAACTCGGAGAAACCTTGGGATCGCAGTAGTGCGTGCAGCTCACTTAGAGCTAAGGATTTGTCTACCTGTGCGCTGGCTAACTCAAATTAGCATAGGTGCGTTCGAAGGTGAGCCTTACAGCTGTAATTTGATAGTCATTTTTACCTGTGACAGTTTTTTGGGGTGTTCACACGAAAAGGATGTTAGTTTTTAAAATGTTAGTTTTGTTTATTGTGATTTGAATATAAGAAGAGAAGTATATATATTCAAAATAATAATAATAATTTTAATAAATTACAATTAGAAAATTAATTTATTTGCTTAATATGAATTATATTTTTGTTACGATTGTGGGGAGCTGAAATAAAATCTTAATGTGCTTCTGTCTTTATATCATCTGCGAGTCTTTAATGCCATTTTTATTTTGATTTTGATTTTCATTTTCATATTTTAACTGAAGTTTATTTTATTTACTAATCATTTATTCAGATCCAATAGATATTATCTTGAATTTTCTGCTAGTTACAGGTTTTAATTGAAATAATGCCGCTGTCATTAAATTTTAAATGAGTTGTTAAGGCTAAACCTAAAGGCAGCTGCTGCAATATATTTTATTTGAAAACTCTTTTCAATAATATTAAATTTAAAAACATTTATATAATTTAATTTGAAAACTGATTTTTTTTTATATTAAATCAGAAAATTGGTTTTTATTATATTTCATTTTGAAGGTTGTTTATACATTTTTTTCATATAAAAAACGTTTTTATATTGTTTTTTATATTTTCACAAATTTAAATAAGTATAAAATGGGCCTTAAGGCGCTATAAAAATACATATAATAATCTCTTTATTTATATTTATATAAAAAAATAGTTTTTCTTTTTAATCTGTATAAATAAAAACTTTCTTAAGAAAGTATATATTTTTTTAAATTGAATTATTATTATTATTATATTATTATTAATTCATATATATATATTTTTAAATTCTATTTTGATTCTTATATTATTATTTATTTTTTTTTATTTATTTATTATTATTTTTAATATTTTATATATTATTATTTTTTAATATTTAATATTAAAAACAAATAAACAATAATTTTTTTTAACATATTTCAGCCAATACTTCCATATCAACAAAAACACTTTAATAATTTTATAATTATTTTGCTATACACTATAATTTGCTTAATATTTTCTTACAGTGTATTCTGGCTTACGGGCCGTTTCACACGACGCAAGCGCAGGCAAACGGGGCAATAATAAAGCAGCAACAACAACAAGTTAGTTAACCCATTGAAGCCTATACAACTACAACATATGAACGTGTGTACGTACGACAACTGCGCTGCAGCGTCGCCGTCGCCGCCGTCGCCGCCGACGTCGCAACGACAGCGCGCGCCCAAGCTGCGGCTGCGGCTCAGTGGCTATAGCACCTGGCGCTCAGTTGTGGGCAGCGCGGCGAGCTAACAACAACGGCAAACAAAACGCAAAGGCAAAGCCAAAAGCAATCGTAAACGCGACGTGCTCAGAATTTTGTTATTGTTTCAATTCGGTTCGAGATGAGTTAGAACTTAATGTGGAGTTCGTTTAGGCGCAGTGAAACGAGAGAGCGAGCGAAAGAGAGCAAGGTAGAGAGTCGAGAATTCAAGGAGCCGACCAGAGAGTGAGAGCGCGAGCGAGGGAGTGTGTGCGCATATACGTGTGTGTCTGTCTGTGTGTGTATGTGTGTGAGATCAAGATCTACTACAGACAGCAGCTAGCTGCAGCTTCTCATCGCCTGGCTGCAGCAGTTACGATTCGTGCGCGTCGCTTGCAACATCAAATTGTTTTTCGGTTTCCGTTTCAGCTTCCATTTGTTGTGTTGTGCTCTGTTGTGTTGTGCTCTGTTGTGTGTGTGTGTGGGAAAAAATGCAACAAATATGTGTGTCCATTAGTTGTAAACGTTTTGGCGCTTGTAATTGGCGGCAGCTGCTTTTGTTTTGCCTTTAAGAGCAACCAACAGTGAAACAGGTGCGTCACGCATGAAAACCTACCAAAAAAACTAAAATAAAAATGATATAAAATTCAATTAAAACAAAAACAAATATCCATTACAAATTTATGTAGCTATAAAACGAGTAGAGCTAAAGTTAAAAAAAAAAAAAATAGACAAAAAACTAAAAAGCAATTAAATCATTAAAAATGCATTATAAACAACAACTCAAGGGAAATTCTGTAGTGGTCAAACAGTCAGTCAGTCAGAACACCTGCAATGACTGGTAGAAATTTTACCAACCATATGCATTCATTGTGAAGATGCTGCGCACTGTTGTTAGCTCTAACCCCTAGAGCTCAGCTTAGAGCTGTTCCGCACTGACTCATTATAGCAATTCGCACTAAAAAACTTAAAAACGTACCCACGCTACTTTAAAGTGTTTTATATCATGTGCTTTTTGGACTTTTACGAGCAGCCCGTAAAGCCAAAAAATTCACTAACTCATACTCATATGTTGACTTGATTATTTGAGGCATTGGACTTGGCTTAAAAGAATTACCTGAATTGGCCAGCACACCAACGCAAAATACTTGATTCTTAGTGTTTCGGCTTATGGTTTCTATGCGTGGGCTCCATTTGCCTGGCCAAGTTATGGCCACGGCTACTAAGCGGAGAAACCGAGGAGCGATGGCTAAATGTTCGTTAATCAAATGCCATGTGATATGAGTGTAAACTTTTAATTGTTGTAATTGAAAAATAGTTGGCATCGTTTCACTGTGTGTGGGCTAGAAGATTAAGGCACTTAATGGAGCTCAGCTGCGACTAACTAAAAGTTGAAAGCAATAAAGAATCTTGGGATTTCTAGCTATAAGCATATATTATTTTTACTGATTATATTTTGCAGTTTTATTGTCTTTCTTTTTTTTTATATAAATTCTAAAATTAAAATTTTAGAAAGCAACAATAAATTTTATAGAATATTTTATTAGCTCATAAAACTTGAAAATATTTATTTGATTTTGTGTTTTGACGGAGATATTTTTTTCTGAAAATACAATTTTAAAGTTATATATGGCACAGATTTTTAAAAAATTCAAGAATAAAAATTTGATTTGACAGCAAAAAAAATTTAAATATTAACACGAATCACAAATCAAAATCTTTTTTTGCGGGATTAGCTGAACTATTTGTCATGGAAATCGAGAAGATATTGAATATTTATGTTGATATTAAGAGATATTCTAAATTTTAAAGAATTTTGGGCAGATGTCATAATCTTTATTAAGAATTAAAGATAAAAAAATTAAGATAAAAAATCAATTTAAAAATAAATATAAAAAATATGTAAATAAATATTTGGCAAATAGATTCTTTCCACAAAAAGAAAATCTTTGAAAAAAATGTTTTGATACAAAAAAAAAAAAAAAAAAAAATGGTTTAATTGAGGAACAAACTTTTAACAGAGATTAAGCTATAAAGTCTCCATAATGTACACTTCCATCTCTTGTAAATTTAATGTGAGATAAAATTTAGCTCAAGCTTTGTATATAAGATAATATTTTTGTTGTTGAAGAGGAATTTAAAGCAAATAGTTTGGTTTTTGCAGATAAGGAAAAGCAGTTTTACGACCATCAATGTGAAATAAATTTGTAGTTACTTGAAAGATCTTTTGAGTTTTTCAAATATACGATCTTGTAATTAAAAAAATTTTATTTTATATACAATTATCATTAAAAATATCTAGACGATTTCTTAAAATTTTATAAAATTAAAAAATTATCAATTTAAAACTTAAAATTAAATTATTTTCTGCAACAAAAATTAATATTAAATTAAATTTGATATATTTAATAAAACTTTAGATATGATATATTATATGACTATTATTATTAAAATTATAATCTCAACAACTCAATAAGATCTCCGCTCATAAACATTCTAAGAAAAGTAAATAACTAACAGCACTGTCTGATGCATGATTTTATTATTGATTCATGCTCACGTCTTTCGGAGTCATGCAGGCCGTAGCTTGAGTAATTTATTTAATAGATACTTGAACTGCTCATCAAGTTGACATAAAACAAATGTTAGGCTTAAAGCTGCCTGCTCAGCATAACGAAACATGAACAGCAATAACCACAACAATCACTTCAACAACTTTACATTTGCAGTGAACTACAACGACAGCAGCAACAGCAACAACAGCAGCAGTAGCAGCAGCAGCTGAAGGCAAATGCATTCAAGGTGCGCTTAATTAACATGCAACTGGCAAGCGGCAGCAGTAACAGCAACAGCAACAACGACAGGCTAACGACAACAGCACGTCAAAGAGTGCAATCGAAGTTATCAAAAGAAACTAAAATTGCCGGTAGGCAGCAACATCAGCAACATCAACGAAACTTCGCCAATCAGTCAAAGGCTAAAGATGAGTTGTGCAGCTGTGCTTAGGCTTTGCCCTGTAGCCGCTAATTAAAGCGCAACAGCAACAGCAACAATTGCAGTTGCAACATCGATAGCAGCAGCAACGACAAAATCAACGACAACAGCAACACTAACAACTGGCAATAGCAACAGCAACACGGCAACTGCAACAGCAACAGCAACATGTAAGTAGCAACATGGCATTTGACTTTCTTTCAGGCTGCCATCAGCAGCAACTGCAGCAGCAACAGCAGCAGCAGCAATTGTTGACTTTCTAAGCCAGTTGCCAATTTGGTGCAATGGCAGGCGGCTGTTTTGGCAACAACAACTAGCAACTCGGCAACTCGGCAACTGGCAACTGGCAACTGGTAACAGCCATTGCCAGTTGTTCATTGTCGCTTAGCTCCCGACAATTGTTTGGGGAACCACGGCGACTGGGTCGCGTGTTTGACACAAATGCCGCGCATAGTTTTGAAGGCGGTTCGGAGCAACTGCGCCTTATGGTCAAAACCAGCAAACAGTTTTTTTTTCTCAAAAAAAAAAAAAAAAAAGTGTATAAATATATATGTATGTGTGTATCAGCAGATACTGCTTCCTGCGCTGATTGCATTTTAATAAGCCAGCCGCGTATCTCAGAGATACTTTTGCGGCCTGGCAAAATGTTGCATGTTTGCTTAAGTAGCCAACAAAAAATAATAAGCTGAAGGCGGCACGCAAACAATGTGCAGACAAAATGCGGCTGTCGGGGGCTATGGATCGCGTGCCAATGCCCATACCATGGGTCACAATGGGTTAAGCTGCCACATAAAGTATGTTGAAGTTGGAAGAAGAAAAAAACAGATTCAAGTCTGCGGGGCAGCAAAATAAATTATTAGCAAATTCTTTTAAGATTTTTTATCTGAAAAGCATAAAGAGAAGTTTGGGATGAAAAATATTTTTTGTTAGATTAAATTTATATGTTAAAATTTATATTTTAAATTATATTTTTAAATTATATTTTTAAATATTACTAAAAAAAAATATGTTTTAAATTATATATTAAAACATTTTTTAAATATTTTTTTATGAAGTTTTTAGACAAGTTTATAAAGTTTTTTTTATAACCTTTGATTATTATGCAATTTAATTACATATTTTAATTATATTTTATATTTTTATTATATTTAATTCTTTTTTGATAATTTTTATATTTAATATGAAACAACTTAAAGAGAATTTTTATAGAATTTTAAAATATTAAAAAAAATATAATTTATCATAGAAAATATCTTACTCAATAAACATTTAAGCTTTTCTTTATTCATCTCCATCTTTCATACAAGATTTTTTGCGCCATCAAGCTAAGAGCTTTCAAATTAACATACTTATTGTTATTCTGTGGAATGATTTTCATTATTTTCTCATTTCTGACCCACTGTAACTCACATTTCATCCCATTGAATGGCGGCAACTACTTTGATGCAAAGATCTCGGGCTTCAGTTTCGACTTGGAGTATTGGTTTTTTTTATGCTCAGACTCAGTTATTTGGCAATTTGTCCGATCGCACATTACGAGTAAAAGAGTTTTTTTTTTTTGTTGTGTTTCTGTTGGCATAGTTTTCAAAAAGTATCTTTTATAAGCTGTGTGCGGCGGGCACATTGCACATTGCCTGAGTTGCTTAGCTTTTAATAGGCTT
Organism: Drosophila nigricruria; assembly: GCA_037075265.1. NCBI lineage: Eukaryota > Metazoa > Arthropoda > Insecta > Diptera > Drosophilidae > Drosophila > Drosophila nigricruria. Next base: position 78,465 of record JBAMCI010000200.1, on the reverse strand, counting down.
AAAGTGGTTGAGCAATAGCTGCAGCAGCGCCGGTCTGAGTGGCTTCGTTCGCTGATCCATCAGGCTATTTGCCACGCCTTGTACAACTGAATTAACACAACAATAATAACGACAGCTGACCCTCATGCAGGAGTCTTGCCTCAAATGAACTTGGCTACAAAGTAAACAAATAAACAACACACAAAATCATAAACAAGCGGCCAATAAATGTTCAACAGTGCAAAAGGCCATAATAATAAAATTAAATAGAAACACCACTGAAAAAAAACAAACATTGAATTTAATGTGAACAAATTTGTGCGCTAGTCAAGCCATTAGAGCAACAACAACCGCTAACAACAATTACTGCTGCAGTGCTTGCTACTGCCACTTTTTATGTTGTTCTCGGGGTCGCTTAACATTTTTTTTAGTGTCAGTCATTAGCCAAAATATGAACAGCAAAGCAACTAGCTACCCGGACAGAGTAGGTTAGGCTAAAAAAATTAGTTAACTAACAAATTTATGCAGGTCTTACAGACACATAGAGAGCAAGTTGATATTAGAGGAAAAGCGGGCGATCATTAAAATATTAGAAATTTTTAATTGCTGAACTCAGCATAAATAAGAGAGTCTGAATTAGATCTAAGTATAAAGATTGATATATTTATATGTGGATATAGAGATATAGGAATGAATATGACTATAAATACAGAAATGTAAATAGATATATAAAATAATAATCAATTGTGCTGACCAATATGGATTGAACTCGGAATTCTAGTTCCACGTTGACTAGTCTACAAACTAGCCCAGAAACTAACCAAATCAAAACCTTAATAAAATCAAATTTTTTCTCAAAATGAATTTAACACATTTTATTCACAATAATTTTCGCCTATGATCCCATTTTTATATATTTATAATACATGTATTTCTTATATCTTAAAGTATTGAGAAAATCAGATTTTTGCCCAAAATTTGTAAATATATATAATTTAAAATTATCTCTTATATGATTCTTATTTTCCATAAATTTTCCATAACTCTGTTCGCTTTTTAAAAACTTTCAAATTAGTTAATAAATTAGTTCTTATTAGCTTTTTAATATATTTAAAATTAGTTAATAAGAATTAGTTTATTAACTAATTTAAAATATTTAAAAAAGCGAACAGAGTCAAAAAAATTTTATTAAAATAAGTATCAAATTGAAATGTATAAGAGATAATTTTAAATTATATATAGATAAAAAATGTTGTTCAAAAATCTGATTTTCTCAATAAATAGATTAAAGTAAAATATATTTAAACTAAAATAAAATACATTTACTATTTTATGCCACAAAACTTAAATAAATGAGCTTATGATAATTTTTTTAAATTTTAAACATTTATAAAAGTTTTTAATAAATTTCTCTGACTCTACTATTATTTTTTTTAAATTCTTTAAAACTAGCTGATAAACTAATTTTTAAGCTCCAAATAAAAATAAAAATAAATTTACTATTTTATTTCACTAAATTTAAAAAAAATAAGTTTATTATAATTATTAAAATTTTGTAATAATTTCTTTTTACTAATTTTCTCTGACTATTTTTTTTTTAATTCTTAAAAACTAGCTGAAAAACTAATTCCTAAATTCTTAAAAAAAATAATAAAATAAATTTACCATTTTATTCCACGAAATTTAAATAACTTAACTTATGCTAATTTTTGTTGTTTTAGGCAAAATCAAGCAAATGTCTTAATATGTATTTAAGGCGCAATTAAAACAAGCCAAAGATGAGCAAGAATGTGTTGTTTTGCCGATATATTTTATATACGTATATTCAAAATACTAAGAAAGAATAACTTAAACATGTCCACTTAAAGCTGGTGGGTGCTTAGTTATGCAGCATCATGTGTTGGCAGAGCTTATCTAAATGCACACGTTTTTCTAATCAATTAACTGAAATCTGAGACGGGCCAAAAACGCATTGTGCGGTTTTCTAATATCTCAGCCACAAGTTCCACAAAACGTGGCAACAACAAACGCTAAAGTTGCGCGAGTCGTGTCAAAAAATTGCTTTGTATTTTATTATAGTGTTTTTTTTTCGTTTTCCTTTTTTTTTGTTGTATTTTTCGTTTTCTTATTTTCGATTTTTGTTGTTGCTGCATTGTTTGAGCGATTTGTTTGAATTTTGCCGACCGGCGACGATTGGAAACTTGGAACTTGGGAAGATGTCTCGCCAGTGCATGGACGCGAAGGGGTCCGATTGAGTCTGTGTGGCTTGAGTTTGGCTTGGCTGGGTCTGGGCTTGGGCTTGGGCTTGGACTGGCTTGGCATTTTATCCAGTCACGCTGCAAGTTATTTGCGTCGTGCCCAAGAAGTGCTCTGTTCTCTGTTATTATGCCAGCCGGTTCCATCATCAGTGCCATCGTGAGGAATAACGCTGGCCTGTGCAGTTTTTGGCCCTGGTAACTTGAGCTTTCATTTTGATTTATGCAGTTGGCAACAGAAATTGTTGCGGCTTGCCTTAGGTAAAGGGTGTATTGGGTTAGTTAAGTTGGTTGTAGAAATTGATATGAAGTTGTATTTATATAGGGAATTTTTTCTTAAATTATGTTAAAATGTTTTTGAGTATGAAAAAGTGGATGGAATTGATACAACATTTCTTTTTTAAATATATTTAAAAATAATTTTGTAAGGTTTTGTATATATCTCTTTTTCACTCCATAATATTTAGATATCAAATAATTTGGATATATAATATAAGAAAATTATACTTAAATACCTATGAAAGCGTATTTTAACTTTAACTACTTTTTAGTTATATTATACTTTTTAGATATCAAATACTTTAGATATGTTATTATATTATATAAAATTATATTTAAATACCTATGAAATCGTATTTTAACTTCAACTACTTTTCAATTATGTTATACTTTTGGATATCAAATACTTTAGATACTTTAAATATTATATAAAATGATATTTAAATACCTATAAAAGTGTATTTGAGCTTCGACTACTTTTCAATTATGTTATACTTCTTAGATATCAAATACTTTAGATGTTATTATAATATATATGTAATATATAAAACTATATTTAAATATCTCTAAAAGTGTATTTGAACTTCGACTACTTTTCAATTATGTTATACTTTTATTTTTTTTGCATTTCTGGCTGATTTAGTTTTGTATGTTTATATGATATGAAATCCACTTGATGCTGCACTTGTTGAATTTTGATATGTTGTGGGAAAGTTGTCAAATGGGTTCCCAATTATTCTTGAGTTGCACATATTTGTGGCAGCAGCTGCTTGCCATCAGAATATGCCAAAACTTATGCATAAATATTGATGCTCATTTTGCATGCAGCAGCTGTCTGAGATTGTGTATATATATATATATATATCTCAGCCCCTGCTTTGCCTTCTTTTGAGCCAGCAATTTGCAAGTAATTTAAGTCGAGTTTTATTTAGTTTTTGTTGAATGAATGAATGAATGAAATCGACGTAGCCTTGGAGACAACTTCCGTTGTTTGGCAGCGAGTGAGTGCCAATTGTGAGAGTCACTACTTGTCTATTGTGTAGATATGTCGGAATAGCACTCCACTCATCAGCTTAATGTCCAATTATAATTTGTCGACTGAAGGCTGCGGTCCATTGTCGTGAAATTCGCTCAGTGTAATGAGCACTCGCAACCATAATGGCATAATTATAATGCCTGCAGGCCCAATTTCAAGTGTTGAACCAAAAAAAAATACTTTAGTTTCGCCTGCGGCTTATTGCGTGTTGCGGTCAAGTGTCTGATGATCATGTACAAAGTGTTTGCATGCACTTCGAGTCTGTCTGCTCTAAGAGTGGCAGTATCTATTACAACACTTACACTTTAGATATATATATATTGAAAAGGTTTGCCTTTTAGGAAACTCACTCGGTTTGTGGATCAGACATGTGTTTAATAATAGGGCAGTGATATCATAAGTATATGATCCATCCCTTTGTCCTACGCCTCTGTGTGGAACAGGTTTGCGGACTTACTGCGAACTGTCAACAAGGTTCTACATATTCACAATTCATTATTTACACTCCACATAGTTGCTATTTTTGGGCTATCGAATTTCAGTTAAGTCTGTTTTGTTCTCACTGCCTCGTTTGCATATGACACAAATACGATTTCCAGATTCCACAACAAACGCTACAAAAATTATGTTTTTTGTTTTTGTTTTTTTTTTCTGTATGACCAAAGTCGGCTGGCGTTTAAAATATTTACAAGTTGTCACCATTTCGGGGCGATTCGTTTGGCCTCCAAATATTTGCATATACATATTTATTTATTGACGGCCTTTAGAAACGTTCCACCTGCTCAATAAGCCGAGCTCAAGCAAAGCTGGCCAATTGCGCAGCAGCAGAAAAATAACGAAAAAACAAAAAATAAAAACAAAAATCAATTTCAACTCGGAAATTGTTAGAGTAAGTTTTTATTTATTTTTTGGTTTTGTTTATGCGCTCACGACTGGGCCAGAAATAATGAAAAAGGAAGCAAAAACACATCGACTGCGGCGACTCTCAATTGAAATTTTGCGACTTACTTTCACCGACGTGCATTTGAAATTTGAAATTCAATTACGAAACCGAATACGCCCAGGTCTTAAAAGTCGCTTCAACTTATCGCTGGCGGGCAATCAATGCAAAGAGCGTAAATGTTTATTAATTGGCGGCAAACGGGCAAAAGCTAAATGCAACTATGGCAAAAGGGTATAGTCGGCTAAGAGTTATCCAGTGTTTGAGGAGCTAAGAAATATATGAAACTATTGAATAGGAAGTATAAGTTTTGAGTAGTGTTGAATTTACTTTATATTCCCATTATTTATGAGCATAAATATAGAAAAAGAATTGATAAAGAATTAGTCTGATAATTTATGTAGCTTATAGGTAGTACAAGAAAGCTATTCAAATTTTAATACTTTATAGATTAGGAATTAAAAAATCATTAATTTTAATTTTTTAATTAATTAATGATTAGTTTTTTTATGATATTTCAATTCTTAATCTATAAAGTATCCAAATTTTTAACAGCTTTCTTGTACTACCTATAAGCTATAGAAATTGTCAGAGTAATTCTATTCACAATATTGATTCTGAAGACTTCTATAATTTCTGAAGATATTTAAGCATAGATTTTTTATTAAATATATTATTATTATTATTATTATACAGAAACTTTTGAAATATTTAGACTTTATATGTTTCAAAATTATTTTAGTAATATTTTAAATTTTTATATATTTTATATTAATAATAGAAGAATTGTTAAGCAGTATTACAAGCCATGTGACAATTTTAAACTAATGAATGAATCTACTAAAAGCCTTTCTTCAACAAGTAAGATTTTTTCCTTATTTTATATAGATATACAATGCCTCAAGCCTTTCTTTAACATCAGAGATTTTCTCTTATAGTATTATATACACATAGAAATACCCTCTAATTGTAGCATTTTATTTATTTAAATTTTCAACATGTACGAAATCGGTTAATTAGCAAAAAACTCATTGCGAATATAAAAGCTTTTTTCATTACACAAAACATGCATCATCTATTAACAATTTAATGGGAACTAGTTATAAAATTCGCAGAGCAACAGCGAGAGAGAGAGAGAGAGAGAGAGATCAGCAAAGTAAGGAGCTATTGAAGGTAAATATATGCAATACATGTAAGCCGTGCCTAATGAAGCGGCGTCATCGCATCACAAGCTGTGACATATGCAAATTGCGTATACGCCCCGTGGCTCGAAAATGTTAGCCAAATGTCGACTCAGTGTAACAGCATTTAGTTCAGCTGTTATTTGCTGTCCGTAATCAGCGTTCAAATGTGCAAATTGTTTGTGCAATGATGCAATAAGCGGATTTGTCTCTGATTTACAGTCCAGATATGTGCGATTGAACTGGCAGCAGCGGGATCGGTCATTGCGATAATTGACAAATAGCCCGCGCTGAGCTGGCAAATGTGAGGCGACTGTGGGTGGGCAGGTCGAGCTGATGATCATGACAGAGATGATAATGCTTGAGAGTTGCTCACCTTTTCTAGCCTAGTCACTCAGCCAGCGCCTTGTTCCACAGCCGATTGTAATCAACTTGAATACTATATTTATGCCGCCTGCCCCACGGCTGTCGCAGCCTGGCATCGCGGCGAGTATATCATAATTTACGACTTGCAAGGCAGCTAGGCAGCCAGGCAGGCAGGCAGCTAGGCGTCAGGCTTGAGCGCACGCGTGTATTCTGTTTTCGATTATGCGCCTCATGGCATTTGGCAGTCATAAGTTTGCGATTGGGTCGCCGGCCTTGATGGCAGCCGCCTTTGGCGTTTGTATCTTGCGCCTGCATCTTGTATCTTGTATCTCGCTGGCCGCCGTTTGCTGACCACATGGGGCGGCAAGCAGGAAATTTGCTAGCCTGCCATAAACAGCGGCGAAACGTATAAATTATGATTGCAACGGGCCGCGCGACTAGACGCTTATCGATATGCAAAAAGCGGGCCTAAATGAAAATCAGAGAGAAAAAAAAAATCCAAACTCTTTGGGCTAGCCAGCGAAAGTGTTGAATGATGTTCTAGCAAAACGTTTTCAACAGCCGCCCAGCGGCCAAAAACAATTTCTTTTAATTAATTTCCAACAACGATGCGAGCTGCTCTAACGTCTAGACACAGCCCGACAGACAACTCGAAATACTTCACACGCCGACGCTCGAACCGTGTGACAGGTGCTGATTGAAATGACCCCAAAAAGCGAGACGTCGCTCTAAGTGGAAATCAAGATGGAGCTGCCTTTCACACTAGCGCGGAAAACAAGCATAAATACTGTGAATACAAACAAATTAAGTGCCTAAGAAAAACTCTTAATAAGACAAGAAATTACAATTTGATTTATTTAGATAGCAAAAACATTCACTTTACAATTCAATTGAATTTATTTAGGAGAACAAATCTTTAACTGCGTCCACAGCATCGTTCTATAATATATATAAGTGATATATATATAATATATATTGTTTATGTTATTTATGTTATGCAAACTTACAAATGTATCCTTAATACTGTCCCACAGATTGCCTTTGGCCACATCCACATTGACAGCCAAGAGGATAACAGTCAAAATTAATAAACCATTGTAATTCATATTGAAATTGTGTTTTCTTTCCTTTTTTTTTATTTTTGAGAAATTTTTGGATGATGCAGATGCTGCTGGAATTATACGACTGTCGTCTTATCTGGTCTGTGTATAAATAAATAGCTTTACAGACGCAACGAGGCTGATAACACTTAATTTGCCAAAAAAAAAAGATGGAAAATTTGTGTTTATGATTTAACGAATATTAAATACTCTGAAGGTAGATAGAGCAAACATCCGCTGAAGATTTAAATAATAAAGAGTATTAAAGAAGATTTTAAAACTGCAAGCTGAATGAAGAAATGAGTTCATATCACACAGCATCAAGAACGTATGCCTCTAGGGTATACAAAAAAAAATATATATATATTTATTATAATTAATAAATTATATAAATTTCACTTGTTTCTAACATATTGACGATGCAATTCTAATTGTTATATATTCTTACATAATATAATTATTTTAATTTAAACTTAGCAATTCCAAGCTCCACGTCTAGTCGCTTATGCACTTGTAGTGTATCATCTAATACTTGTTGATTCCAAACTTGACTCCAGCATTCTTGTCTTCCATTTCCATTAGCATACAAAGCAGAGTACATAGTAGCAATTGCTCATAAATGTGCCTTACATATATGTATATATAAATATATTTAATCAGCTTAATATGTTGCGTCCATTAAAAGAAATTTTGCTTCGAATTGGGTATGCGCGACTGTAAAATACTAAGTTACAGCTTGGAGTTTTTATTGAACTATATTTATATTAATTCCCATTAGTTCAAAATATTTTTTAAAAAATATTGAAAATCTTTTAGTGCTGGGAAAAGAAACTATCGGCAAATATTTTATCCTAGAAATAAAATATTAAAGACATTATTTAATTCTCTGCTCAGAAAATTTGAACTTACCAGATCTTTTCCCATTTCTTCGACTTCTTTGCCAGATTTTTCCTTTATTAAATAGATTTTCTTATTATTTGCGACAGAGTTTTGTATGTGAATTCGACTTACCACTCCAGTGCCAATATCGTCTATCCAATTTGCACAAGTATGAGCCATATTTATGGCCAAGAATAGAGCTATTAAAGCTAATAGGCTTAGGCAATTCATCTTGAACTCAAATATTGATCTTTTTGCTGCTGTTGCAATCGAACAACTGAACAGATTTTAAGATTTGCGACTTTTATATATGCGCCGCAGTTGAAGCTTGGCTTAGAGGCTCATCAGTATGGAGGAGCGCAGTTCAGTACAGGTATAGATTAACATGGGGTTTTCCAGATAGAACATAAAGTAATATGAAAGAATGTTGCACTCGGAAGTCAACGACTGTCTAATACTTGCTTAAGGTTTGAAGAGTAGTCTTTCGTAGATGTGGCATCTTGAAAATTGCGTGATTCCAAGCAGGTCGTAGGCGTAGCTATATAAGCTGAACACTTTAGAGGGCAAGCAAAGATATAAGAATATATTCCATATTTTTGGTCATCAATTTTGAACTGACTGAATATTAAAAGGCGTATTACAAAAAAAAGCTAATATACTAATTTTTTCAAGGAATTTTACTAGCTGATAACCTTGATTAAATGAATTTGTGTTGAAATAGGTTAAATATATATATAATAATTTTAATAAAAACATATATATACTTTACTAGAATAGCTTATACCTTTAAAAGTTTTACAAATTGATTAATTATTAATTTGATATATAAATTTATTATTTTTCAATTTTATTATTTGTAATTTTCATTATTTATCAATTTATAAACTAAAATTTTATTATTTAATATGTAATTATTTTTAATTTTATATATATTAGCACCTCGAACGAGTATTTTGCAGTTAGTTAGGAATATTCCTAAGTTTTCTGAAAATTATTAATCTGTCAACTTTTGCATAATTGTTTGGGTTTTGCCAAACAGCTAGTGATTGGGAAAGTAGCTGAGTAAATATGAATTTCGATTAATTATAAATACTTAATTCTAATAAAATGCTCACTCCATCGTTTCTAAATTGATTTGCTCGTTAAGAACTTTTTTTTAATACGGCAATCGTTCAGTTGACATTCGCTGGACAACTTTATTTAAGCCCCAAGCTCACTTACAAGCAACACAGTAGTCCCAAGCTCTGCGGGGCTTCTGTGGAAAAAACGTCGAGCCGCACAAGTTGTAAAATTTAAACAGAGAAAAAAGATTAAAAATGACAAACGCTATAAAAACTGATCCACGCCGGCGGTCAAGCAGGCACATAAAAAAAAAAAACAAAAAACAAAAAGTAAAAAAAATTAATGAGTTCCAAGCAAGGCGGCAACAATTTAAACAATACAAAATTACATTATCCACAACACATCAATAAAACATTTTGTTGTTGAGGTTTTCATTGAGACGGGCTCGAGAGCTGGGCAACTGGACAACTGTAGAACTGGAGAATCGAGACTCGCAGGGGCCTCAGGCACCGGCAGCTATCATGGCAAAAAAATCGATTGGGTGTGACGCATAAATAATTGCAGTCATTTATTTAAACATTTATTGCGGTGTCCGCAATGAGATTTCCATGTGCAGAAATATATCTAACGCATAATTAAAAGCCGTGAAATCCGCAGGCTAAACTTGTTTATGAAATCATAGATACATGTACCAAAAATACGATACGATATATGAATGCGAATTATAACCGGCTCACTTATCGTTCGCAATCGGGTTTTGTGTGTTTTTTTATTTTTTTATTTTTCATTCTGCCAATAAGTCGAAGCTAATTTGTATCTACGCCTCGGCCCGAGGGTCGCGACAATTAATAAGCAACGAAGTTTCATGGAGCATGAAATTTTGCTGTTAGCTCATTAACAGTTCGGCGAACCAGCTAAAAATTTCAAGCATTTTAATATATTCCGACGTGCTTCCATCGAACACATTAACATAAATTTATAAACAAACACATAAATCAATATGCAACTAACTAAAACGTTCGCCTTCAATAATGAAGAAATAAAAACAATTTCATGGACTAGTTGCAGTTCAATAGACGCCAAGCTGATAACCGCCCTGACATGGAAATCTATTCAAAATAGTAGTATCGCCTATAAGGCGGCAATTGTGTAAATAGCCAGCCATAATGAACCATTCATTGATAATTATAATTACGGCTATAGAGGCAAACATTTCATTTTCATTTACAATTTGAACAAGAAATTGACTTAGCTGACGCTTTGTGCTAGGCGATACAGACAGAGAGGGTTGGATAGTGTTTTAGTTAGAGGAATGTATAATATATATATATATATATATATATTAATATATATTTTATTGATTATAAAATTATTTTTATGAAGACCCAAGCACTAAAAGCTTACCCTCATTAATGAATTTATCTGACACCATCTTCAGAAAATAAGTCAATTTAATGTCTATGTCAGCTGACTTTGGCATAATATATAAGAAATTTAATTATTTAATTATTTTAAAAAAAATATTAAAAAAATCAGGGTTTTAAATAGCCCTTTAATAATTTATAAGACTTGTTTTATTGGAATTACTTGATAGACAAAAATAATTCATATAAATAGATTTACAACCTAATCGAGACAATAATTATTTTCAACAAATCACAAAAATATTTTATTTATCATTTATTATTATTATATTATTAAGATATTTTATTTATCATTTATTATTATAATTATTATATATTATAATTAATTATAATAATTATTATAATTATTATATATATATATTTATTTATCATTTATTATTATCATTTTTAGTTGTCATAAAATTTATCTTTATTATGCCTATGTCAAATTATATATAATCTACTCATATTATATATAATACAGTACACAATGGCTATATTAACAGTAAAAATAATGTTTTTTCTTCATAAAACATTATTTGTTTATTATTAAAAATATTTATATATATTTATATTATACCAACATTAAAAATAATGTTTTTTCTTCAAAATATTATTTTTTTGATTTTTAAAATTCAATTTTTCAAGTGATACAAATAGCCTATAAATATATATGAATATATAATTATTTGAATGTAATAAATATTTGTACAATTCTAAATATGAAAATATAGTCAGATTCAGTGCGGAAATTTGCTGAGCTCTATTGTTTACTAAACATAAATTAATTATACTAAACATTTTAATGAATGACAAATAGCTGATAAAGTGTTTACATTCTAATAACAAAATTTTAATAAGCATATAATTTTGTTTATCTTTTTCCAAACTAATTTTACTAATCAATGAAATTTAAATATATGTATTTTATATAAACATATATATTTTAAAACATTTTTAAAAATTTTTAAAAATATTTTTAAATATTATTTGAAATTTTAAAATTTTTTAATATATTTTAAAATAATTTTTATAATATTAAAAATTGATTTCAACCTTTAAGTTGTTCAGCTTCAACCATGTAAACATCAAGTGTTCTTCACACATTGTTATGTTAACGGGCTCTGTAGTTCGTGTACTGACAGACTGCATGACATGCAGTTTGACACATTGTTATGACTGAAAGTGTTTAGGAGTTATCTTATCGCTGCTTGTCAATGTGCTCATGTGTGTGTGTATGTGTGTGTAAATGTGTTTATACACATGCTTTTTTTTTTATTTTGGGGGCAGCAATAACATTTTGCTGTCGCGAGCTTGGATCCGGACGTTGTTGGCGTCTATTCTTGTTGTTATTGGATTTACTTGCCGCTTTTGTTTACACAGTGGGCGAATGCACTCGATTCTTGAAGCTTTATTTATTCATGGAGAATATGTACTTACTCTATTGGGTATATAGATATAGTTGTCTGATGACTTTGCTAATTAACATTGAAAGAGTCGATAATTATGTTGTAATATTCTCCCTAAGTTGAGCTGCTGCTGCAGCTGAGGTGAGGTCAGAGCTATATAAAAACGAAATGACTTTGCATTGGCTGCAACATCAAAGTGAACTGTGCTCCGTTGCCAGCCCTGCGACAGGCAGGCGACACCTTTTGGCTTCATCAATCATTTTGAATGTTCATTGGAGGCGCAAAGAATCAACCATATCGACGCTTCTGTTGCCAGCCTTTCAAATGGCTGTACACAAGAGTGTATACTAGACGCATAGAGAGATATAGATACTCGACTAGCTGTAAGCGCTTATCGGGCATGACGCTTGCTTAGGTGTTTCCAACAGGTTACGACGCCGACTCTGGCGAACTGTTCAACTGGTTTGCTGCTGCTGCTGTTCATATTTATTAATTATCGTATCGATAATTCTACCATTTGTGAGCTGAGCTTTCAGCTGGCTAAGAAGCAAAAAAATAAAAGAGAGAAAAAAAACACCAAAATCACTTGGCATTGTGCCTTGGACTTAACAGAGTTCTGTCTTGCCGCTCTTTGTGGCCGTCAACAAACAAAATAAAAAAAAATAGAAAGAAAAAGAAATATATAAAAGCAAATACACACACTCACAGACACACACAGATACAAGACAAATACACATGCATACAGAGCATAAAGTTCAGCGGCGACTCGTAAAGTTTTTCTCTGTTGTATTTCAGTTCGATTCGAGCGATTTTCGAGCGCGGAGCGGTGCGTTGCCTCGTTCACGTAAAACAGAAAACTAAAAAAGCAATAACACTAAATAAATAATATAAAAAATATAAGAAAAAATCGTTTTCGTTTGTGCTTGTTAAGTGAAGTGTGTAACGGCGCGCTGAGTCAGCCGAAAGTGCAGCAAATAATAGTTCATGAAATGTATTTCTAGTGCTCGAATCCGCATTCAAATTTGAAATTAACTTTGTCGCCATGGCGTGAAGTTTCCGCTGCCAATCAAATTTAATTAATTTCGGGCATAGTATTGCCATTTGGCCAAGAATAGCGTGCATGCCAATTAATTAGGCAGCTGACACAACGTCCATTCCTTGAAATTACGCATGCAGCATGAGTGTGAGTCTTGGCGATATTGGTATCGAAATCGGTAGTTTACCCGGCGATTTGCTTTCCTACGATGAGTCAAAGTTTGCCCAGAAGATAACGCACCTGACGCCCACGGAGCAGGAAGCCGTCAAGCGTTTTTGGAGGTAAAGATAAGCAGCAAACATTGTGCGCCGATCTTCAGCTCGATAGGGCCCCCAAATTAAGGCCGGAAAGCTTAATTAATTGGGCGCTGTTTAAAGATTAAAGATCGCTCGTTAGACACATGCGGTGTGTGGCTGCGACGCCTTCGAGGCTGTGGGTGTGACTTAAAGGTGTGAGTGCGGGCTCAAACTAGAGGCACAAAAGTGCGATGTGATGTGGGGAACAAAGCAAACCGCTTAAATACACAAATCAAATATGAAATTGTCTCGAGCTAATTGCTCAAAGTTGATAATGAAAAACCTGTTAGGTGGCTTAAAGCAAAATGCCAAAAGCTTTGATAAATTGATTGCTTAAATAGATTTCTTTAAAAATCTAAGGAAGACTTAAAATATGCAATTCTTAAAAGCATTTGAGTGTGTGTGGGGCTAAAAATAGTTTTTGACAGCTTTGTGAAGCTGCAAAAAAAACTAAAATAAATAAAAAAAAAAAACTTTAAGCGAATTGTAAATTAATTTCTTGTTAATAAATTAAATAGGAATTTTTTTTTTATAATTTTATTTTTAAAATCAAAATAATTCAAATATTAATGTAAAAATATAAATACTATTAAGGAATCTCAGGCATTAAAAATAGATTTAGGTATTCAAAGTATTTTAAAAATTCAATTAAACTAAATTTTGATAAATAAAATTTTTAAAATAAATTAAAAATTTATTTTATTATTAAAAAAATATTTACAATAATTCTTAAAAAAAACTATAGTATTAAAAAAAAATATTTGAAAGTAAATATAATTAATTTAAAATTTGCTAAAATAAAAATTTTTAATTTAGCAATAAAAACTTTAAAACTAAATTTAATATTATTGTAAATTTTTTTATATATTTTTTAGTTCGTTATAAAAATGTTTTGATTTTTAATTGAACATACTAAAAAACCTAAAAAGCTGTCAATCAACTTTAGTCGGCGAGCAAAAAGTGCAGATAGCCTGAGAAAACGCGTGTAGAACGCGTGTAAAACGCGCAGGAAACGCGTGCAAGCCGGTGCACAAATATTTGTTGTGCTATTGACAACTGTTCAAATAGAACTTATCTATACGATTTATAAATAAATCAATGCTTTGTTAGCCAAGGGGCTGAAGGCAGCTGTCGCATAGAATGCAGCAAAAATGCGCTGTGCAGATGCGTAGATACATAGATACTAAGTTAAGGCGCAGATACAGATACGCAGATACAAAGATACAAAGATACTCTCGTTTAGTTAGGCTGCGCACACTTGCTGCGCTTCAGGGAGTGAGTGCTGCAGCAGTTGCTCGACACAGGAAAATTATAATAAAATATATCAAGCTGTCAACATTTTGAGTTTTGCCTGCGGCCCCTTTTGTTCTCATTGTTGTCATTGTTGTTGTTGTTGTTGTTGTTGTTGTTGTTGTTGTTGTTGTTGTTGCTGCTGTTGTCGTCGGTATTTTGAAACATCTTTGAAACTATGCGTGCCACAAAATCCACAATAATCTGTTTGCCATGCCATAAAGCACCAAGGGTCTGCGACTATTTCATTTTCAGGCACTCATTAGTGAACTTCGCTCTCCCCTTTTGCTATGGCTCAACATTTAGAATATATTTATATGTATATATAAATATTTCTTTCTTTTTTCCTGGAAAATTGTACATGCGTGCAGCATTTCTCATTTTCATTTGTTTCAACGGAAGCTGCAATTATTTATAATTTGTTGTTTTCGGTTTGGCCGCGTCCTCAACCTGATGCAATTAGCCTCCAAAAATGGCGTTGAATGGGAAAAACTCTGTACAGCGGGCATATCTTATTAAATTAATTGCCTGTCATGTTTTCCACGCTTTCGGCAGCAGCAGCAACAAGCAGAACAGCAACAACAATGTCTTTGCTGAATATTTAAAATAAAATAAACAAATCATGTTGAAAGCCGTCTTGCGATTTGCTGCCATATTTTTCACATTGCGCTTATTTCGATTCCAAAATTTATGTAAAATGAAAATTTATGCGTCAACTGATTTATGCGGTTTTCCGTATCGCATGCATGACATAGCCATACAGCCCATAGAGTCATGGGAGCCATAGAGAGCCTCCAACTCCCTCACATCTGATCACCTACCCCCCTGGCCCTGTCTGTCAAGTTGCATCCATGTGAAACGAGCGACGGCGTCGCTTATTTTTGGAGCGCAGTCCAAATTAATATGTGTGTTTATGATTATGATACACGTATCATTATGCTTACACATAAATTTGTCTTTGCCTCTGAGCTGGGGGAATAACAACATTGTCAAGATATTGCTAAGACTCTCTGAAGGAGGAAAAATATATATATGTATATGTATATGTATATGTATAGACGTCACATGGAAATATAAACAACAGCCAAGTCTGTGTGTAATATATTTTTATTAGCTCTTCTTCTTTTCGAGTAGTTGGATTATGTAATATGCTTTTAAGAAAAAGCTTTTGAATAAAAATATATTTATACTTTATAAGTGATAAATAAAAAAAAAATAATAAAAAAAAATAAAGAAATAATAAAAAAATATTACAAAAAATAAATAAAAAAAATACAAAAAATATAAAAAATTAAAAAAAAAAAAAAATACAAAAAATATAAAAAACTAAAAAAAAAAAAAATTAAAAAAATAAAAAAAAATTTAAAAAATAAAAAATAAATAAAAAAAAAAAATAAAAAAATTTAAAAAAGCTTAAAAATGTAATTGTTAGAAAATAAAATTTTTTATTGATTTTCTATGCTAGTTTTTATATCTCTCTATTTTCAACAATTTCAATAGCTTCAGCCATTATATTTATGTCTCAGAAATCAGAACGCTTGCAAATATAGTAGGTGATAAAATTAGAAAATAAAACATTTTACTATAGAATATTTTATTTAATAATTTATAAAATATATTAAAAGTATATGAGTTCTAAATAAAAGTACTGTATTTTATCCAGTCTCTATATATCTGATTCTTGTCATGTTTAAGGCTTTGCAGGGTATCTCAAAGATATAAAGTAAAGCTAAATCTTAAATCTCTAATTGTTTCCTTATAATCACTTCAAGTAACTTAGGTCAATTATTTCTTAAAATATAAACAAATAAATTAACACTAAATTATTATTGCTAAAACTATTTTCTTTTTTGCATTTCTCATAATAAACTCTTTTGACTTACTCTATTTGCAGGTCACTCGTTTTGCGAAGTCAACGCGCTTTCATTGAGGAAAATGGTACGTAAAGCAATGCTGGGCGTTGGGCGTGGGTTGTTATTTGGCTATAAAATCGCGGCTTAAGCCCACATGAGTGCCACTCTGTGGAATTGGATGTGGGTCAACTTGACGCCCGCACAGAGCACCGAATGGCGATGACGGCGGCAACACCCACCCACCAGCGTCATAAAAATGGCAATGTCTTTGCTCTGCGCCAATTTGTCGCTCTCAGATTGGCATCGGTTTTCCACTTTCCACTGTCCATTGACACGTGAAAAAGTCAGTTAAAGCTATGCAAATGCCTTTGGCTGTCGTCGATTACGCCTCCAGGCAACATTTGCAATTCCAAAAATTTTGCTGCACAAAAATTCACATTTGACTTTTAATTAAGCCCGAAAGCCAGAGCCGGTTTTTTTTAGGCTCTGATTGATATAGATGGAGTTTATGATATTCATTAATTTGGCTTTGGCCAATTTATGACAGCGGATGTGAGTTGACGTTTTTGGGTGTGTGGGCGTGGCCAGTTTGCTGGCGTTAATTGAGTCAATTAAATATGAAATGTAAATGCCAGCCGAGTTCTAGCCGAAGTCTGTGCCAAATCGTACTCATTAGCCACACGCAGTTTACAATATTTTTAGTTTGTTTTTTTTACATTTTTATTTCGTTGCGTTTACACATAAAATTTATGACACGTGGAGAATCATAATAAAAAAATAAAAATAAAATAATAATAGCAACAGCAAGCAAGAAGTCGTGCATTAATTGGATAATCAAATGCATAGAAAATAACCATAAATTGGCCCACAGCGTCGTTCCGTGGGGAGCACTTTAAAGCAAATCAAAGCGAAGACAGAGACAGAGACCCCAACTGGGGGAAACAACTGCAGCAATTAAGCAGAAATAGCTGATGCATCAAAAAAAAAAAAAGGAAAAGCAAATTGAAAGTCCATAAAAAATACTATGGCAGTTATAGGATCCTTTTCTAAGGCTAAAGATCCTCTAACTGTTATATGAGCTTATAAAACTATGTAGGATGCTAAACTCTGAGTTTCTTTCTGAAAGTCCAATCAACTTTATAGTTAAATGACTATAAAATCTTAACTATTGCTTTTCGAGCCATCAAAATTTATTCATTATGGTTAATTTTAAATATATTTTTTTGAGAGATAATTGAATACTTAATTTTTAGCAAATTCTAAACATTTATAGTTACATTAAATTTGTATGTATATAAAGCTTTTTATTGAGCTAAGTTGCTGTCTATTACTGAACTGTATATTATACTACTACTACTACTACTACT
Source organism: Drosophila nigricruria (assembly GCA_037075265.1). Lineage (NCBI taxonomy): Eukaryota > Metazoa > Arthropoda > Insecta > Diptera > Drosophilidae > Drosophila > Drosophila nigricruria. Next base: position 60,734 of record JBAMCI010000200.1, on the reverse strand, counting down.
TCTATATAAATATATTTATTAATATACTTCTATATAAATAGCCGCTGAACAATGCTATTGTCCGTTAGTAGGCCAAAATATCGGCAAACCACATTCAGGCAGCTTGCAAGTCGATTCTTGACCGTCTGAAGACCATAGTCAAAAGGCAAAAGTTAGTCATACCGAGTAAAATTATTCTGAATTTTTTAATTATTGTCATATATGCTGTATTTTTTGAATAAATAAAATTAGTTTCCAAACCAAATTGACCTCCTTTTGTTACACTTCGAGTGTCTGTTATTTATTTTATATAAATTTATTTGATATATTTTACATAAATTTATTTTATCTAAATTTTTTTTATACATTTTATATAAATTTATTTTATATATTTTATATAAGAAGTATATACAATTTATAATAGGATTTTTTATTAAATGATTTTCCACTCAGATTTCATACACGAGTAAAGATTTTCCTGTACCTTCATAGCATATTCTGATTCATGGTTTCATTTTGAGCTGCTGTAAACTCAGCTTTGTACTTCAGTTTTTGATAAATCAAAACTCAGACAATTTAGTCTTAAAAAAATGTGTTGCCTGAAATAATTGATTGGAAAATACAGTCACAAGTGGCCCAAAATACTATATTGATAAAAATAAAAATACATAAATAAATTAATACAAATATTATTCAGAATAAAAAACAAAATTTTTGAAAATCATTTTCAATTACTCCTAAACACAGCTCATGTCTAAACATATTTTAATAATATTAATAGTGAGTAAGTGAATTTTAATTAATATTGAAAGTCTATAGAATGCTTTAAAAAAGAGCATAAACTTCCTAACAAAAGCAGCTGATTGCTTTGATGCCCTCTGAGTTAATGACTACTATGTAAAATTTAGATTCTTAACTTTTTTTCATATTTTCATATGAACATCTAACAGTGTCCCTAACAGAGACCCTAACAGAGTCCCTAACAGAGTCTCTAACAGAGTCCCTAACATAGTCCCTAAACAAGCATCAACTATTTACATAGTCTATATTCTTTAAGCATCAATAGAAAGAATTTGTTTTAATATATTTTCTTAGTTTTTAATTCTTTTCCCTGTCACTTGAGCAATGGCATGGAAATTAGATTGTGCAGCAGTTGCACGTGTTTAGCATAATTAATTTTTGCACTTTACGGTAATTTGTTGTTGTTGTTGTTGTAGTTTTTTGCTGTTGCTGCCATTGCACCGTTAGCTTCATTAGCTGCAGCTGCAACAAAACGCCTACCCGCTACAAATACCGACCCAGACACAGCGTCAGCCCAACCAGCTCAGCTCCAACATATGTGGCTAAATTGGATGATGTATGTATCAGTCGGACATATGTATTAGTCGAGCAACCAGTTTTAATTTAAGTTTGTTTTTCGCCTCCTTCTCCTCCTCCTTCTCTTTTTGGCTGCCGGTCGAAATTCATTCACAAGCCGGCTTCATTTTGTATGCTGGGCAGCGGCTGTGCCGTCGTCGTCGTCGTCTTCGTCAGAGACGCCCACACAGAAAATTTAGTCATTACAACTCGATGATGATGATAATGTGGAGTGCTTCGTTTTGGGGTCTGTCTTGAATACGTTTCGCTGTCACCATTAAGCCTGCTATATCGATGCCCAATTGCGTCTTGGAGTCGCAGTCGCAGTCCGAGTCAGAGTCGGAGTCAGAGTCAGAGTCTGTCTACGTGCCTGGCCAGAGGTCTGGGCATGCTCGTAATTTACCTTTACTTGCAGCTCAGTTTGTTGCCTGTCCACTGGGCTAATTTCTTAATTTTTATGTGCGCCGAGTGCGCGATTTATGTCATTGTACGAATAAATAGGCGCCTTTTATGGTGCCCCCAAAAATCGTGTAAATAAAGTTGTTCATGTTGGGCAACATAATGTGACAATAACTGATTGAAAGGGCGATTGGCGATGCTTTGAAATAATTTACTTCTTAAATGAGTCATGGTATGAAATATGTAGAAGAAAAGAGGATTTGTAATGTTGTGAGAAAATTTGAGAATAAAGAAAAATTAGTAGTCTAACCAGAAGTTGGTTTAAGCTATCATATCCAAGCAGTGAAGCTAGCAGCTTTAGTTACTTCATGAGATTTGCATAGCAGAGCAAAGTAGACCGGCATAGCTAGCCGGTTTGGCATATAGAATAATCCCATCGGGTTGGTGATATTATAGAGATATTTTTTCTGTTTATGTAGGTTATACAATGAATGTACTTGTTAAGTTTATCCTTAAGTTGACTCTCATCTTTTCAATGTCCTTTTTTAATATATTAATAAATATTTAAGTAAATAAATAAAAAGAATAAAAAAAAATAAAATAAATAAATAAATAAAAAAAATATAAATAAATAAGTAATTAAATAAATCAATAAATAAAAAAAAAATTGAAAAAATAAAATTAATAAATAAATTATTAAATAAAAAAATCAATAAATATGGACAGAAATTTTTGGCACTCAGCGTCAATATAGTTTCTTAAATTTTTTAGAGAGTACATTCATATATATTTATATACATAAATATATATATATTAATATATATTTATATATTTATTATAAATAGCCCCTATTACCATAAAGCTCAGAGTAAAAATCCTGATTAAAATTTCAATTTCGTACACTCTACGCTTGGCGCTATTAATTGATTATCAATCGGTCAATCAGTCAGTCAAACCAATACTTGATATACATATATAGATTTATTTTATATATATATGTTAATATATGCAATATATAAAATAGAATATTCAAACAGATATATATATATATATATGCCGATGATCTAATCACTCAATTTGTCTGCTCTGCTGGAGCTGAGCTAAGGCAAGAAGACTTCAACTTTCACTGTTTTTGTCGACTTTTAGTGTTTTGTTTTGTTAGCACTCGGCCAGCGTGTAAATCTCTGGAGAGTGCTAATTATTTGTAGCCAAGTAAGTGAGCAGCTATAAGTGCTGCTCAAAAATATAGCTAGTATTTAAAAAGTTGCACTCAAGTCGTTTCACATGCCCATTTACACACGTGCTGAGGCAAACAAAACGCATTACAACAGTCAATCAAGTGGAGACCATGTTTTGCAATTTAAAACAGCCAACACGCTGACGAGACATAGACAAGCCACTCAGCCAGACGAGCCGTTGTTGGCCACCAATTAGGCGACATTAGGCAGACCGCATTCTTCAACGCCCACAAGGCAACGGCGCAGCCAGCACATGCCAAACGCAACTCAAACAGCTGTGATTTGTGCCAGTGTTTGCGTGGGTGTTGGGTGTCCAATACAGCAATGATAATGAAGCCGGTAAGCAGCGTCATTAACACCACGCCTTCACTTAGGCCTACGCCCCCGTCACCGCCATCGCCACCGACCATGGCCGTGACTGTTGCTAATTAACAGCAAAAAACTAGCGTTGCAACAGCTCATCAATATGCAGTTTGTTGGCCTGGTTAGCACTGGAGCAACATGTCCAAGCACTTTCACAATCGACGCCTACAGAACGCCCACAAGCAAAGAGCACAAGCACGCTTTTATGAATGAATGCATTGAGTGTGATTGAAAGTGAAACCAAAATTGGTTTTTAGACTTGCAGCCGTGACAAATAGATGGCGCCACACGACAACCAGAAGAAAGCTCCCATGCGAGCAGCATAACTAGGCGCTGTTTAGCTGGCTGATAAGCGTTCTAAATGCTGCGTATCTTATCGCCAATTAACTGAGTGAAGAATTTTGATACTTTTCTAACCAGTTGGGTCGGGAACGTAGACGCCAAATGGTCGACCAACCGAAACTGGCCATTGCTTACGCGTATTTCTCTTAATCAATCGATTTTGTTTTGGTTTTGTGTGGACGAAGGTCAATAGAAAATGCTTTGGAATTTATTATGGTTTGCGATACTGTGGCTGCTATATGAGGCAAGAAAGCCTCGGCGAATACTGCAGCGAATATGCGAAGCAAGTGAGTGGCAGTGAGAGTGAAATTCATAAATTTAGATATAGGAGAATACAGTGCAGTTCAGCAGAATAGGTATGACTTTCCCAAAAGCTTGAAAAGTTATATTTCTACAACGAAAAGTCCGATTTGATTAAAATAAATTTTGTTGTATGAAAAAATGAATCTGTTATGATGAAGAAAATTTTCTATCCTGTAACTTTTCATTTTATATGATTTTTATTAATTTTTTTAAGAACATATAATAAGATGAGACTATTTTTGGCTCATCTTAATTGATTTGAATACAGCAATTATTTTTAAAAATTTTAAAAACTAAAATTTTAAGGCCCTGGATATTTCAATATATAATATTATAATAGTATAATATATAATATTATATAATATATAATATTTAGTATGTTCTCCCTTATCCTTAGCCTTGTGTATATTCTAGAATTTTAGGATGATTTTGTTTAGAAGCCAAATCTTTTCATATACAGTATATATCTCATATATCATTGAATTTATTCTTTGTTTTAGTTTTTATAATATCAGATTTCTACCAAGAACACATCTATGACTTGTAAACAAAAACATTCCAAGATAGTTGCTCACAAATGAAATGACGTTATTCGTAAAAACCATTATCTTAACCTTTCGTAAATATAATCTATGCTGTAATAATAGTAATTATAGCAAAACAAATGAAAATGATTATAATTTTTCATTCAGTTTTAATAAATATCATTTTTAATTGAAAAATTGAAATTACGAAAATTGCTAGGAGCGTAGCTAATGGGCCCGCATAAAGACAAGGCAAGTCAAGGCAAGTCAAGGCTTCTAAATTGCTGTTGACTCGCGTGCATTGTTCGTTATCTAAATTAAGCAAAATTAGTTATGATATGACGCAATTAAACATAAATATGGCCAGCGAATCAGACAAAGACCAAACAGACGGATATATGTATTCTGGGAACTGCGTTTGGGTGCTGCGGCTGCGACTCCGATTACCGAAAAAGCTGAAACGTGTTTTAGAGCAGCGGCAGGTGTGGCTCAGGGACTACCAAATACCAAATGCCTGCCAAACACAAAAACTAAGCCAGACGCAGACACAAAAAAAGAAAAAGAAACCAAATGATGCCAATACCAAGAATCCAAAGCAGACGAACTCAGACAGACGTGACCTTGATAGTGACATTTAGATACACGTTGTCTGCACTTAAGATACAGATACTTTTGTTGTTGTTGTTGTGTTGCTCATCCGGTCGTTTATCTCATTCCTTCTCTCTGTTTGTCTTTTGTTCTGCAGCTCGTCAATTGCCAGGCAGTAATAATGGCACCCCGAGCTCCACGTTGACCAGGTCGGTGCGCAGCTGCAACTGCTGTCCGTATGGCTACCACATCGATCTGGACTTTGTGCGGTACTGCGAGGCCTTGGCCAATGCCAAGCCCAGCGAGGAGGAGCTGCAGCGACGCGATCGTCGGCGCTCGCGCAAATCTATGGAGTTTATGTTGGGATTTGAGAGTCTCTTTGGCAGCGACTGGCAGGCGGAAAGTCGCGTGCAGCCCAAGCTAATAGAGGTGAGTCGAAATTTTGGTGGCCTTTGATCTAAGGGAAGATCAAAGTGACGCGCATTTCGCACTTGATTAACTTGTCACCTGTTTACTTTTCACAGGCCCCACATGAAAGCGAACCGGATTCGCCACGCCCCGCTGCCGGGCAATCGCCCGGCTATCGGCCGCGCTCATCGTCTGTGCCACGCTTCACCTACAGCAACAGTTTGGCACCGCGCGCCGAGTCGCCCTATGGCACGGCATCCTCCACCTGCTCCTCGTTGCGCGGCGGCATCGAGAGCGATGCGGGCATCTATCAGTCGCCGAGGAGCCAGAGCAATCACAGCTACGGGCATGCCCGTCCGGCCATTAGTCCGCCGGAGACGCGCGCCTTCCTCCACGAGGCACTCGACGAAGTCTGCAGCGATTTCGAACGAACTCTGGAACGCGCCTCGACCAAGCGGCGCAAAGCGGGTGCCTACAGCTATGCCAACGGTGGCGCCCACTCCATGGATCGTAACAATAACAGTTTGAGCTTGAGCTTAAGCCTCAACAACGGCTACGGCTCCAAGGAGGCCAAGGAACGTCGCATGGGCCACAGCACGTGGGATCGCTACTTTGATGTCGCAGGTGAGTGAATGTGTCCAATGCTCGAGTCCCGAAATAGACGAGGAAATACTCTTGGCTGCTCGCTTTGCTCTATTCGGTTCCAATGCCGCATGATTCATAGTCGGCAGACGACTTCACTTGTATCTCTGAGATACTTTTGCTTTTTATTTTTTCGCTTTTGCTTTTGCTTTTCTTAGCAATTAGCAACGCCGCCGCGCATGTGACACTTAAACGCATGAAAGTGTGAAAAATTTTGAACAACTGTTGGAAGCTGTCGAAATCCTGCACAATGGAGCGAATATAATAAGTAGTAGGTAGTAAAAATATAGCATACAGTGGTTTTGCAATGAAAATAAGTGCAATTTTCTTAACATGAAATAATTGAAATTACAAAATATCATCTGAAATGCAACAAATAATTGACTTCAATTTTAGTTAGTTTTTTTTTGGTAATTTAATAGTGGGTCTCTGGCTTAGAATGTGAGGATTGTATATCTTTATATATGTGTATATATATTTTATACATGCTGCAAATGGTTTATATATATATATATATATATATTTGAAAACACTTCGAAAATCTCCACATTTATGATTTTTATTTTGCCAAATATTAGTATTGTGTATACCAGTTTTGAGTACAAGTTATTCATCACAAGCAAGCTTATTACTTAATTAAAATAAATTATTATTATTACTAAAATAAATAAATAATAATAGTAAATCAATATTAATATTAAATAATAAAATATATATACAAAAAAATATTTTTAAATATTAAACAATAATAATATATAAAATATAAAAAATAAAAAATATTAAATATTAAATATTAAATATAACATATAAAATATAAAATATAAAATATAAAATATAAAATATAAAATATAAAATATAAAATATAAAATATAAAATATAAAATATAAAATATAAAATATAAAATATAAAATATAAAATATAAAATATAAAATATAAAATATAAAATATAAAATATAAAATATAAAATATAAAATATAAAATATAAAATATAAAATATAAAATATAAAATATAAAATATAAAATATAAAATATAAAATATAAAATATAAAATATAAAATATAAAATATAAAATATAAAATATAAAATATAAAATATAAAATATAAAATATAAAATATAAATATAAAATATAATGTATAATATATAAAATATATATATAAAATATAAATAAATAATTATTATTTAAAATATGTTAGCAAATTCTATTAACAATTAATTTATTTTTATTAAGATATTTAAATAATAGTTTTGCTAAAGAGACTGGAATTAAAAATTGCTATACAAAATCAATTTAATCTAACTTAATAAATTTAAAGCCTTTTTAAATCACATTTTTATGCACTGAAATTTTCTTTCATGATTTATTAGTATGTTTTGATTCGCATTAAAATTTGCATTGTTTATTGAAATGAAGTCTCAAAAAATTATATTTATATATTTTGTAATTTCTTAAATTATTTTAAGATTTTTACATGAACAATATTTAAATATAAAAATATTAAAAAAATATTTAAAATAATATAAATTGAAGACATAATTTATATATATTTTTTTATTTAATATATATAAATATTAATTAAATATAAATATATATTAATTATATATTTTATTCATATACTGTGAATGGTATTAGTAGTCAAAAACAAAATAGAAGTAAATATTTATTTTATTTTATTTTTACTTATTAAAAATAAAATAGAAATAAATATTTAGTATATTTAAATCTCACTGCAGTACCTCCAAAAACCAAGTCAAAAATAAAAAACTATTTTAAGCATATTCCATCAATACAATTTCTGTTCTTTGCTAATTTCAGTCAAGTTTTTTTTTTGTACACCAATTCCATCCCATCGTACACGCATTTATATATTGCGCTGCATAACGCATGAAGCTGTCAACTCGACACGCAAACTGCTTAGATCAAAGCAATATTTAAATGTATAGTTCCAAAAGCGAGCGAGCCAAGGCATAATTCAATTTTATTTCGCGTCAGGCTTCCCCGCCCAGAAAAGTGTCTTGTGGTCCAATCAAGAGGCATTAAGCTGCATAAAACGCGTCGAGTTAGCTGCATAGGCATAGATACAGATACTTTATGCCCAATGCAGATACAGACAATCGCTTTGCATCTTTGGCATTTCAAACTCAATTGGAGTTTACAGCCAACTTCAAGGCGATTCGAGGCGTTCGTATCTTAAATCAATTTTGAAATGCGCATTTGGCGCTCAATTTGCATGCAAATGCTGCCAATGTTGTTGTTTCGTTGTTGTTGTTTTGTTGTTTTTTTTTTTTTTTGTTAAGCTGCTAGCTCGTTTTTCTTGTATTTGTTTATGCCATAAATTTGCCATAAAGTGTGCAAAACGCAATGCAAGAAATTCAGCCAAATAAACAAATCAAATTGTCGCTTTTCGCTCGCGGACATTTCAGCTGGGCCAGGAGCATGGAGCTGACATTGATTAATGATAACTCTTGTATAAATACATATATATATATATATTTTGTACATACATATGTGATATATGAGCACCTTAATAGCGTTTTGCTTAGGCTCGTTATAAATGGCTTATAAATTGCGTTTAATCGACTACGTGTTGCCAAAATAATGCTTGCCAAAAAGTCTTGACAATTGACGTCGAGCTGAGAGACGAGCCCAGCAAACTATCTAATAATACACAAATGCCAAAATGTTAAAATGCGATATCATATAGTATATGCTAACCTTGAGGCCTAAAAGCATGTCTAGACAACCGCATCGAAAACAATTGAATATTTGCAGCGGTAGATAGAAAAAACCTTACGTTAGGGTTTTTAAATTATAGATTATATATATTCAAGAATTGTGCGTAATTAATTAGTTAAAGTTCGTTATGAAACTTTAATAAAATACTCTCAAATTTCTCTTAAAAATATATATATGTAAAAAAATAAATATGTAACATTACAAATATTATTATAAATATATTATTAAAAGTATTAAAATATAAAAAAAAATTATATATTGTACAAAACAGACTTTTTAAATTTATCTAGTCAATCAATAATTGGCTATATGACTAGATTAATTTAGTGAGCAATTAAAAAAATATTTTGTATTATTGTTTTATTAGAATTAATATTTTAAATGACAAAACAAATATTATTTTTGATTTTTTTTTAAATATTGCTTTTTATGGCAGAGCAATTAATTATTTTTAATTAATATTCTTATTAATTAAATATTTTACATAAGTAAAAATATAAATATTTTGTATAAATATATTTTTATTTTAATTTATATAATTATATTTATATGTATAAAATTAATATTTAAAATAGTTGAATAATATTTAATTTTAAATATATATATATTTTTTTAATTTTTTTTTATTTATTTGTTTTTATTTTTTATAAATAGTTGCTGTTGTTTAAGTTTTATTTATGTTTTTTTTATACCTTATTTCAATAATTAACATTATTATTATTATTATTATTATTATTATTATTATTATTATTATTATTATTATTATTATTATTATTATTATTATTATTATTATTATTATTATTATATAATATAATATTTATTATATATTAAAATTATAATAATAATAATCCATAAAATCTGAAGATAATTTAATCTTGATCTTACATAAGTCTGAGATATATCCATATTAGGCATATATTCTTGAAATTTAAAAATATATGTTTCTTATATATTTATTAAGTATTTAGCAAAAAATGGTAAATTCTTTGATCGTTTGGCAGCAGCTAGAAAATATAGTTAGATATATATGATTGATAGACTGCATTCCAAAATGATTTTACCATCTTGCTCATTTTACAAGCAGAATTATTAGTTTGTGCAAATCACAGAAATATAATATTGACCCAGTCTGAATTTGAAGCAATTTTCAACTAATCTTGATAAATTAGTCGTTCTATATTTAGTTTCACTTTTAAACAAATTTTTAGATAAATTTATAATAAATTACTTATAAATTGATCGATTGGCAACAGTTTTCAGACATAACTATGCTGATCGATTGACTGCCCCACAAATTCGTGGGGCGTTTGTTCATTGAAACCATAGAGCATAACATGTCAAGTCTATGCGAGAGGCAAATACTAAATACGAATTGATAGGAAAATAGTCAAATAAAACGTGTTAATATTTGCCTGTAAAACGATGAGGCAAACCAAAGAGAAGACCCACCTTGAAACGCACTGGCCCCGCTCTTAGCTGTAAATCTAAATATATATATATATCTTTCTATATATATAAGTTGATGTATTGCCAAATACTTTGTTCGCGTCATCATAATAATCAGCATTATCTTTTAATAATGTGCATTTACTTATCTGCAAACTGTTGTCTAGTTTGTTTTTACTATTTTTGTTGTTGTTGTTGCTGTGTTGTTCAGATTGTTCAATTTGTATTTGCTGAGCGTGCGACGACCTTATCGCTGAGCTCTTCTCTCTCGACCCGCTCGCAGTATAATATATTCTCGTTGTTTTTCCTTTTTGTTAGTAATACATAACAATTTTTTTTTTGTTTGCTTCGTTTCGCTGTGCTGTGCTGCTCTGCCGCAAGAGCTGTTAAATAATAACAAAATAAAATGCTGCTGCTAAATGAATTTTGTTGCTTTTACGTTGATGCCAGCAGCTCGAAAATCTCAACGCAGTTTGTCGACGACTTTCGAACGAAAAACATAAAAAATATAACAAAAAAAAAAAAATGTGTCTAGCAGCGAAATAAAAAGCAATTAAACCAGCGAAATGATCTAAACGAATAATTTAATTAAACCGAATGTAGCCAGATATGTAATTTAATTAGTATATGCAAAATAAGTGCAATAAAAATTAATTAATATAAAAAACAATTAACAACTAATCAGCAAAAGACATAAAAAATAAAATTCGAAAAAAAGTACGAGCATCGACAAACCACCGAAGACAAACCGAACTATATTCTTTTATTTATAAAACAGAAACTGATAAAAGAAATATATATATTTTTATTGTAAACTTTATGTGTAACCAAATCAATAAACTATTCGAACTGCAATATATAATAAATAAATGCTAAATTTAAACTCAAAAGGATGTCAAGACACACACGTGTTTGAATAATCGACTAAAGATCAAAAGAGAATAAAAAAAAAAAAATATATATATATATATAAATATATATATATATTAAAAGCCAATACGAATTTGCGTAGGAGTTACGTGAATAACGTGATATATATGTTAAAAATAAATCAATCGAAAAAATCAAAGCAAAAATTCTAAAAAAAAAAACAAAATAAATTATAAAAAAAATACATGAATAAACTCGACAAACAGTTTTTTCTATTTACAATGCCAATGCTAACGATTTTGAAACGCATCAAATATGAATTCATGCAGAGTGAGTTTAGGCAGTGTGCACATAATTCTGTGTAGCACTGTGAAAGATAACGCATGACGTTCGCTACGCAGCCGTTTGCTTGATAGCTGAGAAATCAAATCAAATTAATACCGCAATGCTTCAATTAACCGAGCGCAAAAACAAAAAACAAACCAGGTCGTCAATAAAATTGTTAATAAATTACATTTTATTTGTTTTTGTTTTTGATTTTTTCGCGCATTAACACAAAGTGCAATGGCTGCTGCCTTGACTGTTTGCTGAATGTGCTCTTAATTGCGTTCAAAATAATTGTGCTATTAACAAACTAAAAATCAAAGTCAACAAACGACAACAACAATAACAACAATGTTTGCCACAGCCAGCGATACATTGCGGAACAAGGAGACAATTCGAAAGATCAAAATAAAGTCGCAGTCAAGGCAAAGTCCATTGAAAACCTGGTGGAATGATTGTAGGTTGATTAGCCAAAGGGCAGATACAGATATATATAAATATATTAAATTTGACATTAGTTGGGCTAATGGGCGTCTTTTCGGTTTTTCATTTTGCTAATTTTCTGGCCCATAAAAACTGATTAATTATGGCCCGGTCAATGCTACCAAACACGCGACTTGCGCCCCTTTCGGCCAGCCTTGCCTTGACCATCTTTTGCGACAGCTGAGCCAACTTGGCACCGACAGCAGCACAAAAAATAGAAATCTCTTCGTTTTTGTTTTCCTTATTTAATTTTTAGCTAGAGTTCAGTGCACAGAAGTCTCTCACTTAGTGTGTGTGTGTGTGTATAGGAATTAAGTAATAGTGGCAAATGGAGCAGCGACAATAAAAAAGTGGGAAAACTAAAATACTTGGCAGCCGGCTGGGCGATGAGTAACAACTGTCGAAAGACAGTGCGTCAAAAAACTATGCGTACACGCAGTGAAAATTTCAGTAAAAAGAAAAATAATATTACTGCTACCCTAGTGAGTGCTTAGGGCAGATAGTGTAGATATGTTTACCTTTTTCTAATCTATAAAGTGTGACGATTAAAGTTTACTATGTACCTTACTGATAGGACCAGTATATATATATATATTTTCATAACTTTTTATACACATTTATATGTATATGTTTCATAGATGTTGAGTTGGTGAATTTGCTGAATCTTGAACACTGGAATATATTGATAATGCATCGAGAGTTAGTGTCAAATCGATAACTTTTATATGGAGTAAAAGAATTTGATTGGGGAATATGAATTAATTGTCAATTTATTTCCTAGATTTTGTAAAGTTCCCTATATACAGTATATAAATTGATTGATAATGAAAATAGTTCATAGGAGTTGGAAAACTTAAAGTAGAAAATTAGAAAGTGTTTGTTAATTTTATTGAATTTTGTCCCATTTATGGTCAGATTGTGCAACAATCGATAATATATCGATCAAATATCGAGGGAACATGTATGCAGTATATTGATAATTGAATTGATAATTGATATTCCGTTCCCTGAAGAACGGTCAGATTGAGCGGATATATATGCAGTATATTGATTATTGGTATTCCCTTCTCTGAAGAAGACCAAGGCTACACTCGATTTTCACTGCCACCATTCAAACACTGCGCTTTATCAGGATAGCGCACCCTGCACATGCTCCGTAAAAGTTGAAAATTTTCTATATCGATCGAGCTAGAGTCCTAAAATTTGTTTTCTATAAGACTCTATTTAATTCTTCTTAAAATAAAACAAGATTGGGTTCAATAACATTTCAGGAAGTATTTTTAAAATTTAAAAAAAATATATATATATAAGATTTATTCATATTTTAATATTCATGCTCGAATAGTAAATCGATCGATAGAAGATCGATAATATATCGATAATATAATATGGAATTTTGCTAAATCGATAAGTTTGAAGTTGATGCTCGATGTTCTAAGGAAGACTGAAACTTTATACGAATGAAAATTTCTCTTTATGAAAAAATTGATATATGAATATCGATAACTTGCTAATAAATTAAGAATAGAAATAGAAAATCGAAATATCAAAGTAAAATTGGTTCTTTGGGTAACACTTACAACACTTGCACTTTGCATTGTCACTTATTCATGGCCAGATCGTAGATATATAAACTAGTTGCCGATAAGCATTTGCCACTATCAATTGGAATGGAAATGGAATGGAAACACTCAACTCGAGCACTGCCCGAGTCGGGCAGAGAAAACATTGTCTCTTATATAAACAAATGAGTGCAATAAATTGTCTGTATGTAGGTAAAATCAATATTGAATAATAATAGCGACAACAGTTGGCGCCCCGACTTATCAGCAGTCAGACAGAGGCACATAAAGGACAGAGCCGAGTCTCTTTTAGTTTTTGGTTTTTGGCTTTTGGCTTGCGGCTTTTGCCTTCTGTCTTTTGGCATTTACACTTAGTTTGTAGTTTATTTATTTATTTGTTTCGCCTCTTCTTTCTTGTGTGTGTCTCTTTGGCGTGCAAATTATGCGCCGTGTGGCACAGTTTCGATAGATATGTATATTAACATCGTTTTATCACTAATATTAAAATATTAAAATAGTAAGCGTTTGAGTTAGTTGTTTGAGTGAAAATGTTGGCAGCCGTCGAGCTGTCAGTAGCAAACTGTGAGCGTCTATGGCAAGTCTGCAAATTAAAATTGTTTTGAGCAAATCCATAGACAGAGCAAGTAACCAGCCAAGCAGTTACCTTGAAGAGTAACTGAGACTAAATTTCTATTACTCTTCTTTTATAGACTCCTGCATGGCAGGCAATCGCTCGCCGCGGTCAAGCACGCCGCATCTCTTTCAGCGCTCGAATACGCTGCCTCTGCAGCAGCGTCCCAGTCCCGCCGAGGTGCAGTACGAGAGCTATGTGCTGGCCACGGTGGCAGCCAATGCCAAGTCGCCGGTGGAGCAGCTGGAGCAGGCCAAGGCCACGCCACCGCCACCGCCACCGCGTCGCCATCACTTGACAGCCACGCCCAAGGCGTCGAAAGAGACCAATGGACATGACACTGGCAGCCCTCTACAGTCGCCCTCGAGCTCAGAAGCGGGACAGACTACGGCGGATGCGCAGGCATTGTGCCAGATACGTGAACAAATGGCGCTGAGCTTAAAGCGTCTGAAAGATTTAGAAGAACAGGTCAAGGTCATACCTGACATGGAGGTGAGCCAAACAATAGATATTAATATAATAAATATAAAAATAAATAATATAAAATAAAAATATATAATAATAATAAAAAATATAAAAATAAATAATATAAAATAAATATATATAATTAATAAAAATAAAAAATAAAAAAAATATATATTAAATTAAAAAATAATAATAATAAATAATATAAAATAAATAAATAATATATAAAAAATAAATAAAATAAAATAAATATATATATATATCTAATACTTCCCTCTCCTCTTCCAGCTGGAACTCAATTCGCTGCGCACTGAGAAGCAGCGTCTGCAGCGACGCAATGAGGAGCTGCTGCGTAGTCAGCGACAGACGCCCTCGCCACCCAGTCCGGGCATCAAGAACGGCTCACCCGTGCAGTTTACGCCACAGCGCATCAGTCCCGTCTCGCTGGAGAGTTTGGGCGCGCGCATGCGCAGCAGCTCCATATCGCCGAGCATCATACGACGCGATGTGGGTACTCAGGCAGCGAGCAAAGTGGCGGCGACACGAGATGTGGCCGTCGGCTCGCAGTTGAGCGTACGGCATGTGGGCACGCAGCAAGCTGAGGCGATCTACTCTCAGTCGGAGTTGAAGCAGAAGATTGAGCAGGCGGTCAGCGAGCGCAAGCAGCAGCGGCTCAGGCAGCTCATCTCGGTGGGCACGCAGATGTATGTGCCGCAGCGAGAGCAGCGTGAGAAGAGCATGCAGACGGTGCCGGAGCGGCCGGTGCTCAAGCATAATGTGAGCATCAGTGCCAAGCCCACGACCAGGGAGAGTTTCACCAGCTGCCAGCCGGAAATGCGCAGTGTGGGCAGCTCTGAGCATCGTGTTACGGATGTGCTCTGCGAGAAGTGTGCCATTACCAAGCGTAGCGTCAGCGTCAGCTGCGGCACCGAAGAGCCGCTGGAGAAGCCCAAGCCAGTGGCTCAGCTGCCGGGACGCAGCAACACCTTCAGTCTAGGTGAGCACGAGCAGCTGGCGATCAAGCGCAAGACCATTGGCTGTCAGACACTCACGACTGCGGTGCACAGCTCATCGAGTCAAACAACGGCAACCACTGTGCGCTCTACTGGAGCTCAGGTGATGCCGGAGCAACAGCAGATGGCCACCCAATGCGCACGCGTGGAGTCGACTAGCCGGCAAACGGATACCAACGGACTGCAGCGACTCACACGCAGCACCGTCAAGGCCGAGCAGCTGATGGCGCCACAGACGCGACCAGCAACATGTCACACTGGCAGCAACACCGAGCCGCAGCCATTGCCTAAGCCCGAGCGCAGCACCGTCCACTCCGCCTGCAATACGGAGCAGGTGCGCAAGCGAGACGTTGGCTGTGGCGACATTGTCAAGCCGCACATCTCGATTGCCTGTGCAGCCAACTACTGTGATTCCTGCAAGGAGGCCATCCAGGTGCTGGCCAAGGATTTCTCAAAGGGAGAGATTAGCGAGCCAGCTCCGGTTTCCCCAGCTGCTGTCACAGCTACGCCCACTGTGCGCCGCTCCGCATCGGCAGACTCACGCATACCGCGCCCCAAACATCTCACAAGTCCTAGTCCGGTGCGCCGGCAGTTCCAAAGGCAAAATACTTATACGCTGCCAACGGCTACAGGCGCATCAGCGACTCCAAAGAGTCCAAAGGCGGAACGAAAAGCTCTCTTGAGGTGAGTTTTGGGTTTCAGTCTACAAAGAGATGTAAAAGCTCTTAGAGTAGTGTGGTGTTTAAGATGAGAAATGAGTAGATTGAAATTTGGGAGAATTAGTTTAGTTATGATGTAAATCAATCAGAATATTTAAGATTTGAGATTTAATTTAGTCAAATTAAGGACGGAAATTAGAATTATCAGCTGTGTTGGCATGAAAATTAGATGAAGGGCTGACTGACTCATGATATGAAACAGTAGAGTCATGATTAGTGAGAATGTCTGCATAGGTACGATTAGATGAGAAATGAAAAGTGGGTGAAGTAGTGGTGAGTAAAGAGAGGCATTCAAATAATTACTATTTGCTCAACTTGCTCATCCCACTTGTATAACGCTCTCATCCCACTGTGCGTCAGACCTGTATTATAGTTCGGAAAACTCTCACTCTCAAACGAAACTGATTTAAGCGACGTAGATTTCGCTCTATAAAATTCCATAAGCATTTAAACTCATATTGTTCCACTTGACTTCATTCTCTTGACTAAATTTAACATTTAACCCACTGTATCAAAAAAGCTCGCAGTGCAAGCTTTTAGCCAAGTCACAAACCAAGCCACAGCTGCGTGTCATGCGCACTGTATGCGACTCCGATTCGGAGTCCGAATTTCCGATGTATGCCAATCTGGTCGCATTGACCTTCAGGCTCAGTTTTCGTTTTTGCTTTGGCGCGTTTGCAGCTTAGCCTCGTTTATCGACTTTTTTGTTTATTGTTTGGCTTTTCGTTTTTCCCATGGTGTTCTCAATGTTTTCCGGCCTGAGCAGCTTCACCTGCTACCCACTGGTGGTCAGCGGCTGCTCCGTGCTGCTGCTAACGTGCGTAGCTTTTCCTTCAAAATCCTTAACATATTCACTAATTCCAATTTCTTTTGCTCCCACAGCTCGCTGCAGGAGAAGCCGCCGAGTGCTGCACTCGACGCGTCGCCAGAGTCGCAGAGCTTTATCAAACAGCCATCCAGTAAGTCAACCAAGGATCTGGACTTTACCCAGATTGGTGACGATGAGTTGATTGTGCGCGAGGAGAAGCGTGTTAGCATTAGCTGGTCTCGCGATGCCTCGCCAGCGCCACTGATGACATCTTCTGCCACGACGACGACCAGCACCAAGTCCGCCTCGCCGGAGCAAGCGCTCACAGCGTCCAGTGACTCCAACGTGGAGCGCGAGATAGCGCAAGGTGCGCGCAAGAAGTCCAGTACGCCGCTCAAGTCTAGTCAAAGTGAAGGCTCCCAGGTGACCGTGATCGAGCGGAAGACCGAAGATGTGGAGCCAAGCACAAAAGAGGAGCGTCCGCCGACCAAGGCACAGCTGCATCAGCTGGCCCAGGCGCCATCGGAGCCCAGGCAAAAGTGAGTTCTTGAAGCTAAAATTTAATATTATTTATATTAATTTAATATTATTTTCTGCAGATCTGAGCTGGCCAAGGAGCTGAAGGAAGCTCTGAAAGTTATCAGTGATTCGCTGCTTAAGAAACTGGGCTCCCGGCCCATAACTTCGTTCAGTCTCAAGGCATCCAAAGCCACCATTGGCGACCATTGGTTCCGCATCTCCAGCACGGCGACATCCAATCCCCACGAGGTGGAGGATTATTTGGACTACTTTGAATCTCTGTCGGTGCCACTTTTGGAGTATTGTGTCAACCTCTCCGATAGCAATGTGAGAACTTGGCTTTAAGTCCTATAAGACAGAATTTAATTAAAATGTTTATATATTTTTATATATTTTATATATATTATTCCCAGGGCAACACGGCTATGCACTATGCGGTCTCGCATGGCAACTTTGACGTTGTATCCATACTGCTGGATTCCAAGGTTTGCAATGTAAACCAAATGAATAACGCTGGATACACGTGCGTCATGCTCGTCTCGTTGGCCAAGCTGAAGCAAGCGGCGCATCGTACAGTCGTGGAGCGACTGTTTCAGATGGCCGATGTCAATATACGAGCTAAAAAGGTTAGTGAAGGCACGCCACAGGCAGCTGTTCCCACTAATTGATCTCATGCCCGTTCCTTTGCAGCACTGCCAAACCGCATTGATGCTGGCTGTGTCGCATGGCAATGGCGATATGGTGGAAATGCTGCTCGAAGCCGGCGCCGATATCAATATACAGGATGAGGATGGCAGCACGGCGCTGATGTGCGCTGCCGAGCACGGACGTGTGGACATTGTGAAGCATCTGTTGTCGCAACAGGAGTGCGATTCACTAGTCCAGGATGTGGTAAGTACATGAGTTATGCTTGAAGCGAACTCTTTGTATACCAACTCTTTCTTTTCTTTCCCCTGCAGGATGGCAGCACGGCCTTCAAGATCGCCTGGCAGGCCGGACATCGCGACGTGGGCTTGCTGCTGTACGTCCATGAGCAAATGCTGCGCAGCAAGCTGCCCAATCGTGGGGAGCCCATACGCAAGTCTCTGCCATTGCCCGCGCGGCCCAAGCTACCAAAGTGAGGCGGCGGTAGAGCTGTCGGGCAGCCATTTATGTATTAGCGGCCAAAATGTCGAACAAACATTAGTGGTAAGATTTTGAATTAGCATTTCGTAGCGCTGCCTAGGGAAAGTAGCTAAAGCATTCCATATCAGTCAAGCTTAACTGTAAAACAAACAACAATTGTTCATAATTTAGCTAATAGTTAACACAAACACACAAACAAAAGGCGCAAAAAATTCGTTTTTAATATTATGTTTAAGTTGTATTTAATTTATTCTCTTAATAATTTTTTTGTAATGTCTAAAAAGCTCACAACTTAACATAAAATTTGTGCAAGAAAAATATATAATTTAAACTAAGCCACTTAAATCAAATGGAAAACTGTCAAAACTTAATTATTCATTAATTAATTATAATTATAATTTACAATTTGTTTTAAGCCTGTAAGCAAATACTAAATAAATATACTGCATTAACCTGGGCTACACAAGTAGCAGCCATAAAACAACCATATCAGCAAACGACAATGCAAAAAAAACGACAAAAATACATTAACAAAAAACAAATGTAAACAATAAATTGAAATGTAATTAAATTATTTTTGCAGAGCTACTTACAATAAAATTATAAAAAATAAACATATACATATATAAATACAAACAAAATGTGGTTGATAAATAAAAAAAAACTATTTGTGGGAGTTTTAGCTACCCAAGCGTAGCACCAATTTAGTCAGAAAGTATACGTCTATTCAAATTTAATGCGGCATATTGTATTTAATAGTTTAACACACATATATGTATATATGTGTATATATATTCATTTTACGATCAACTATTTTAGAGTATTTTAAATAAATAAAATTTATGTTTTAGTTTGTGCTTGACTGCAAACCTTTTTTTACGGAAATTAATTTTTATGTTGATTTTTATTTAAAGGGGATTCGAATGTTTTTGTTTTATTGTATTTTATTTAATTTTTCTTGTTGTTTTTTTTCATTTTAATTTTAACTATTAAATTAAAAATAAAAAAATAAAAATAAAATAGTAAAGAACTTAAGAAATTATTTAAAGGGGATTCGAATGTTTTTTTTTTATTGTATTTTATTTAATTTTTTTTTTTATTATTGTATTTTATTTAATTTTTCTTTTTTTTTGCATATTAAAAAAAAAAATTTTTTTTTAATTTAAATTTTTCAATCAAAAATATAAAGAAATTAAAAAAAAAATAATAATAAAGAATTTAATAAATTATTTAAACGGGAGTCGAATGTTTTTTTTTATTGTATTTTGTTTAGTTTTTCTTCATTTAAATTTTAATTAATAATTACTTAAATTCTTTATTATTTTTATTGAATTTATTTTATATTTTTAATTTTATCTTTATTCATTTGAATATTTGCTCTAATATATTTTTTCGCTTTCTTCATTTTCTTTATTTTTATTCCATTTTAGAGATATATACGTAATTTTATATATTTTTAATTCAAGTAATATTCACTTCACTAAATAATTTACTTACATTTAAATCATTTTAAATATTTTTGATTTTTTGTGTTTTTTTTTTAAGTATTCACTCCAATATATTTTCAGGCATTTGAAATTATTTTTATTAATTTTTATATATAAATATATATACATATAAATTATTTATTTGCATATTTATATAAATTTTAAAATTTATTTAATTTTTTTTTTCAATTTCCACTCCAATATGTATGTTAATATATCTTTCTTTTTGTTTACCATTTATTTATAAAATTATCATTTAATTTCTTAAATTTATTATTCTTTAATCTTAGTTATTTATCTAAATATTCACTTTAATCTATTTTCATATTTCAATGCTCTTCTTTAAACTTAAACCTTTTCAACCTTTTTGAATATAATTAACATTTGACTTGTTAAATTCTTGAATACTTTAATTTTAATTTAAATATTTGTTTAATATTATTTATTCACTCTTAAATATTGTTATACTTTTCTTAACGTTTTCCTATTCTTTTTTGTTCTTTATATAGTTCACTTTATTCACATTTTAAATTCATTATTCGTAGACTTTTAATTGGGCTGCGCACTGCGATTAGACCGCTCGCTCCTCCAGACCGGGCTCGACCACACCCAGGGGGGTTAGCTGCAGCGCGATGCCGTCGTCTAGGCTGACCAAAGGTCGTTTCGAGTTCAAAGTGAACTCGAATTCCAGCAGCAGCAGAGCGAGTGCCAGACGCAGTTGCAGCTGGGCGAATTGCATGCCAATGCAGCTGCGTGCGCCGGAGCCAAAGCCAAACCATGTGCTCTGCTCCTTGAATGAGTCTCGCGGACTGCCCCAGCGTTCGGGCTTGAACCGGTCTGGCTCCGGGTAATACTCGGGATCGTTGTGTATGGCGTGCGTCGGGATGATCACGAATATCTCCTTGACTAGCGAGTATTTCATATGATCCGGCACCGCATAGTCGTTGAGGCAGCGTCGCATTATGTAGGGCGTGATGGGATGCATGCGCAGGGTTTCGAGTATGACATGACCCATTAGTGTTAGGGATTGCACGCATTCGTAGCTCAGGTTGTTCTGATGCTTGGCCATGGCCTGTTTCAGTTCCTCGCGCAGCTGGGTCTGCACCTCATGGTTGAGGGCCAGTTCGTAGAGAGCGAAGGACAAGGTGTTGGCTGTTTGCTCGTAGCCGGCCTTGAGGAAGACAAATGCATGAGCTGCCAGCTCGTGTTGCAGATGCGCCTTCAGCTCCTTGTCAGCCTCATACGTGTGCGTGGTCAGCTCCATTGCCTTAATGTCCAGCAGCAGCTGTAGATAGTCCTGGCGACGCATACCTGATGCCTCCCGCTGCGCCACAATGTCCTCGAGCAGGTTCAGGAAGTAGTCCTCGGCCGGCTTGGGGGTTAGCCGCATGCGCAGCTTGCGGCAGAAGTTGGGAAATCGTATCATCAGCAGATTCATCAGATATCCATGCTTTCGAGTGCTCAGCACCAGCTCCGTCATCTGCTCGAACTCGTCCAATGAGTACTTCTTTCGCTGCTCGGCATTCACACCGAACACACAGTTCGCCAGGGCGGAGAGCACATAGCGTCGCATTAGCTTCTGTATGTGAAGCGTGGAGTGTGGCTGCTTCATCAGCGTGGTGCTGACACTCAGCAACAGCTGCTCGGCCTCCTCGTACAGGCTGTCATACAGCCAGGCCATGCGATCCCGCTCCAAAGTGGGATCCAGCTTCTGGCGCATCTCCTTCCACTTATTGCCCCGCAGTCCATACAAATCGCCCGACAATGGATCCGTCTTCTGGTTGCAGTAAATGCCGCGATCATTGAAATTCCAGAAATCCTTGATCATTATCTGACGTATCAGCTCGCGGTCGAGCACCAGAGCACGCGGCTGAAGCAAAGCATAGAAGCCACAGAACGGGCCGCTGCCCTTGAACTTATTGTAGATGCTCGTATAGTGGGCTGTCTTCATGGCGTCGGTGCTGAGCGACTGGGTGACGAGCTGCTTGATGATGGGCCATAGCTTCTTGGGCCTCTCGTGCGGTATGTCCAGATAGCGCCAGTAGTCGCGCTGATAACGCGCGGCCATGAACAGAAGTATGAGTAGAGCGAGCACGACTAGGCCTAATATCAGAAAAATTATCCACATGCCAGCCATGCTGATTTGCTATGAGTTCGAGTTGTACAGCAATTAGCGATCCGCAAATACATATATGTATATATATGGACACGCAATGTACACAGATATATATATTAATCACAATATCACAATTTTGGCTAGTGACTCTTACTCTGACGGGCCGGAAGCCGTATCCGTCAATGATCTAATGCGAGTCGCGGACGCGTTCTCAGCGACAAGTTGAATCTGTTACGTTCATTACCAAAGCGCGCTGTTCGACTGAGTGCAATTGAGTAAAACATATTTACGATACGCTCCGGACCGCGCCAGTGCGAGCTTTTCATTTGACGGGGGGCCTGGAGTGCGCTACACTACAGCTATTGCTGCTTATGGCTTAACTTGGCTTAAACACGCTGCGAGTGGGCGTTCGAGTGAGGCCAACAAACAGTTGCCGTGTGACTAACTCTGAGTGTAGGAAGAATCCATGATTCGAGTATTGAAAGAGCACAGATAATATGGAATGAGAGATCAATTGTAGTTAGCAGAGAAATTCTCTCACAGTGTAGGGCATTTCGTCAGTCGCTGCAACGGAACAGACAGAAATCAATTTAAAGTTCATTTTCGTTTGTTATCAGTTTTTGTACACCTTTTATTTTGTTGCTTTTGCTATAGATAAAAGAGCAGTTGTTACCTTTGAAATGTGTATAGTATTCGGTTTGAGGTGGGGTTATCTCAATTAAAAAGTCGAGCAATAAACTAATTGCACTGAGCCAAAAAGCTATTTACTCAATGAGCAAGAGCAAATAAATGCTAAATGATCCTTATCGGCTCAGAGCGTGTCGATTCTCTAATTACTTTAATCATCAGCAGCTGCCCAAAGAGTATACTGGCAAAATCAAACAGTTTAACAGCCTCTCGATACTTTTTTTTTGTAGCCTTATTTTTTTTATTGTAAGTTTTACATTCAATCTGAATTCACATGAGCGAATTTATTCGAGTGCTCTTCAAAAACTACTCTCTGGAAGTTGCTCTCAATGTACTTGTTCAGCTGACCTGCTGAATTTAACATTCAATTAGCGCTTTAATGCTACAACAAAAACAACTATTTAATGGCAGTGAACAACCAAGAGATACTCTCAAATAAATTCAGTTAAATTTGGAGTCTATAGAAGTAGGAAATGTATTAACTAACTTTGTTCAAGGCAGCTCCTGCTTCTACCTTTTATATAGTCTCGTATATTAATTTATTTTACAAATATCCCCTTTCTTACTCATTGTTATAAAAAAAATTCACATAGATATCGTAAACAAAAATAAACAATATCAAATTTATTTTAGTTCATTTACTGCCATTATTGTTGTTATCCGCACTTGAAATCTAATCAATTGACAAAAGGTAAATAGCAGCGTTGCCGGATCATTATAGGTAAATATAACAATTGTATACGCAATAAGTTAACATACTATATCACAGTGAGCCAAAAAGCTTTGATCAGTATCTGTTTAAAGCGAGTAGCTTAACGCAAAAAGCTGTCATTGGCGGCTGCCGCAGTGAGATTGTTCCAATTAGTTACAGGAGTCTGACGTGCTTTGTGAGTAATCAGATATAAAGTTGGCAAATGTTGCTGCATTTTAATTAGTTATCAAGTTACATACCTGGACGACATGCTTATATTGTTGCTGTTAAAAAATATTTGTGAATTAAAAATTATTTTTAAAAAAAGATTCATAAATTTGTTTTTTAATGATTTCAGTTTTGTTATTCAAAGTTTAATATTTTCTGTATGAAAAAGTCTTTGTGATTCAAACAAAAATTAAATAAATTAAAATTAAGTGAATTAATAAAGTAGGCGTAATTTTGAAGGGATTAGATGTATAATTGTTCAAATAATAGAAATAAAAATTTAACAAAATAAATAAAGAAATAAATAATAAAATTAATAAATAAATAAATAAATAAATAAATAAATAAATAGATAAATAAATAAATAAATAAATAAATAATAAAATTAATAAATAAATAAATAAATAAATAAATAAATAAATAAAAATAAATAAATAAATAAATAAATAATAAATAAGTAGTTAAATAAATAAATAAATAAATAAATAAATAAATAAATAAATAAATAAATAAATAAATAAATAAATAAATAAATAAATAAATAAATAAATAAACAAATAAGCAAATAAATAAATAAATAAATAAATAAATAAATAATAATTAAATAAATAAAAATTAAATAAATTTAATTTAATTGAATCAATAAAATAAGAGTATTTTTTAAGGGATTAGATTTACGTTTGTCCAAATAATAGAAAAATTAAAAAAAAAATAAATAAATAAATAGAATTCATTGCAGAATTTCCAGAGTTAGTTTTTATAATATATAAATTGTTTAAATTGGTAAAAAAACAAGTAAGAACGTTGCAGTCGGGCGCTACCGACTGCGGGATACTCATTCACACCCCCACAGATCACGCCCATTGCCACGCCCACAATTGGTTTGTACATATATAATTTTTTGGAAATCAATAGAGGAGATCAGCAGTAATATCTGTATATAATTCTGATTTTCTCACTGAGAATCGGAAAAACGTATAGTTTTTCCCGATTTGCCACGCCCCCAGTAGTCGTAGACATATAATTTTTGGCCAGTTCTTAGAAGTAGTGAAGGGTAACGTAAGTGTGAAATTTGGATGCTTACACTCAAAAAATGCGAAAATTACAGGGTATTTTTTAGCCGGGCATACCCCATAAGGGGCGTAAAATTTATTTTTGGCGCATCGATAGAGGAGCTCACCAGTAACTTACCATCCAATTTTGAAGCTTCTAGCTCTAAAACTGTAGGAGCTACAAACTTTTGCGGTTTGCCACGCCCCCTATGGGCGTAGATATATCCGCCATATCTTTTCCAACTTGGGTTGTCAACCCGAGTATATATACCAAGTTTCAAGTCTCTAGCATCAATAGTGCTCAAAATATTACAGAATTTGAAAAATCACTATATAGTCAGATCCGATTTGCCACGCCCCTAGTAGGCGTGGATATATAGATTTTTGGTCGATCTTCATAGGATCGTATCAGTAACCTACGTGCCAAATTTGGGCGTTTTAGCTTTAAAACTGTAGAAGATACAGTTTTACCCGATTTGCCACGCCCCCAATGGGCGTAGATATATCCGCCATAGCTTTTTGATCTTGGGTTGTCAACACGAGTATATATTCCAAATTGCAACTCTCTAGCACTTCTAGAAGTAGTGTTTCTGAGGTATGGGCAAATGCATTTTCCGATTTGCCACGCCCCTAGTGGGCGTATCGGGAAAATCTTGACACTTTATAATTCGAGGGTATACACGAGTATATATTCCAAATTTCAACTCTCTAGCTTCAAAACTGTGCAAATGGTTTGCGTTCATACGGACAGACGGACAGACGGACAGACGGACAGACGGACGGACAGCGTGACGGACATTGCACAAAACCAATATACTCATTTCACTTTGTGAATGAGTATAATAAGAAAGAATAATTAGATTGCTATGCCTTAAATTTACAGAGCTTTAGCTCAATAATCACAATGGAGTTTGCCAAAAAATTAATAAAAAATAATAAGAAAATTATAAATTAATAAAAATATATATATTAAGTATAATTTAATTTTTAACAAACTCTAGGTTTGCTCTTACGAACAGTCAATCAACAAATATATTCAATTGGATCCATATGAAAGGCTAAGCCCCAGCTACTTTTATTAAAATAAGTTTTAAAAAACTTAACTGACACTACTTGCCACTAGGTGGCGTTAACTAACTCTAGGTTAGCTTGCACGAACAGTAAAGCAACAAATATATTCAATTAGATCCATATTAATGCTAAGTTTAAAAGAAACTTAACTGCCACTACTTGCCACTAGGTGGCGCTGTTTACTCTTTAATCTATTTACCTAGTTAGCTTACTTCACCTAAACTAAGAGCTTCAAAGAGTCAATTGATAAAAATAAAACGTGTAAGCATACATTAGCATGGGCTCGCGTGGAAGTGAGGCAACACAATAACCAGCAAGTGTGACCGATAAAGCTTCATGCGATACCAAAAAAAATACTCATTGTGACAATAAAGACAGCGCTTTATAAAGCCGACGCAGCTCACAGTTGCAGTCAGTGCTGTGCCAACATTTGCCAAATCGACAAGAACTGAGTTTAGTTTCGGAAGAACAGCAGATTTTTCTCATCATCATGGGCGTCGGTACGCTCTTACTCACTGTGTTACTAGCAGCAGTTGGATATCTCTTCATGCGACTGCGACGAAATCTGCAGTATTGGCAAAGTAAGGGCATTCCCTGCGAGGAACCCAGCATTCTAATGGGCAGCATGAAGGGTGTTCAAAGTCAACGCGCATTTACAGAGATTTGGACGGATTATTACAAAAAGTTCAGAGGAACGGGACCGTTTGCCGGATTCTATTGGTTCCAACGTCCAGCTGCGTTTATCTTGGAGCCTTTCCTGGTGAAACACATTCTGATAAAGGACTTTAATAAATTCACGGATCGAGGCTTCTTTCACAATCCCGAGGATGACCCGCTGTCGGGTCAGCTTTTCCTCTTAGATGGCCACAAGTGGAGATCTATGCGAAATAAGCTTTCATCCACATTTACGTCCGGCAAAATGAAGTACATGTTTCCCACGGTGGTGAAAATAAGTCACGAGTTCATTGAGGTCTTTGGAGATATGGCTGACAAGTCTCCGGAAGTTGAGGTGAGAGAGCTGATGGCTCGATTTACTACGGATGTTATCGGCAGTGTCGCCTTTGGCATTGAGTGCAGCAGTCTGAAGGATCCCGAAGCAGAATTCCGTGTCATGGGTCGTAAAGCACTAACCGATCAACGTAATGGTATCTTAGGAATCACACTACTGAATAGTTTTCCGAAATTTTCACGACGTATTCATATGAAAATGACACCGGAACACATCGAAAAGTTCTTCATGCGAATCGTTAAAGAAACTGTTGACTATAGAGAGAAGAATAAAGTTCGTCGCAACGATTTCATGGACCAGCTGATTGACTTGAAAAACAATCGATTGATAAAGTCCGAGTCTGGAGAAGACACAAACCTGACAATTGAAGAAATTTCTGCCCAAGCTTTCGTCTTCTTTACTGCTGGATTTGAGACCTCTTCCACGACTATGGGCTTTGCCCTTTATGAGCTGGCTCAGAACGTTGACATACAGAACCGGTTGAGGGAGGAATGCAAGGAGGTTCTAGCCAGGTACAATGGAGATCTTACCTATGAATGTATCAGAGACATGGAGTATTTGAACCAGGTCATATCAGGTAAGGAAGACACTAAGCCTAACTATAAATTCAATTTTAAGTACTAAATTATATTTCTTTCAGAAACTCTTCGACTTTACACGGTGCTTCCAGTCCTGAATCGGGAGTGCCTGGAGGATTTCGTTGTCCCTGGTTATCCGAATTATGTGATCAAGAAGGGCATGCCAGTTCTGATACCTGCGGGCGCTATGCATCGTGATGAAAAGTTATATCCCGAACCAAATCGCTTCAATCCGGATAACTTTGAGCCAGAGAAAGTAAAGAACCGCGACTCTGTCGAGTGGCTACCCTTCGGAGATGGACCTCGAAATTGCATTGGAATGCGTTTTGGTGAAATGCAGGCTCGCATTGGCCTCGCAATGCTGATTAAGAACTTCAAGTTTTCAGTGTGCGATAAGACAACGATACCCATTAAATACCACAAGAAGAGCTTCTTGGTAGCCAGCGAGTCTGGCATTTACCTGAGAGTAGAGAGAGTTTAGAAGTTGTCATAATACCCAAAAAGTCAGTTGCTTCAACATATCCATTTATTATTATTTATTTAGAACAGATTTATGATTACAAATCAAAGAAATCAAATTAAATAAGTATGAGAATAATATAAAGAGACATAGAGAGAGATTCTTACTAAAGTAGATAGAAATACTTCTATATACATATTAGTTTTGAATCCAATTTGAAATAAATAAAGAAGCTTTTTCAACTATTTTTTGACTAAGTCTTAGCGAGTACAAACGGAGTTTCTTGAAGAAATATCATGTGAACTAAACGCTATGAAGAAAGCAGTTCTTACTGCACTTCAAGCCGTCAGTCTGTCTGTCTATTAGTTATTATAAATAGTATTTTATTTATTTAGATATTTCAATTCAATTTCAATTTGCTAAAGGGTATCTTCTAGTAGATCAGCCTAAGTTGTAGCGTACCTATACATGGGCTTGGCAGTTGCTTTGTCAATACACTTGAAATAATTTTACTTCTGGAATTATAAATAATTATTGTTTATCAATTAATCCAATAGAGCTTAGGTCGTTAAGTCTTTTAGTGTTTATAATGCATGTATAAGTATCAAGTTGAAGGCTTTTAGAAATAGATGCACGTAGGAATTCGCATATATGCAAAAATTAAAATTTTTATGGAAGCGATAGACTAAATAGAATGAATCTGAATGAATCTGATAGAGAATCGTTAGACATAGTTAAAAAAAACTTTTTGAAACTGAATGAAATATAACGAATTTATATTAGAATCTAGCTTTTTTTAGGTTACATAGTTGAAAGGCTTTAATAATTTTAGTGCAACTCTTTTGGATTATATTGCTTTGAGTAGCCTTTCATTGACAACTCTTAAGCAATTTAGACTCTAAATCACACAAAAGGCTAAAGCAGCAAGAAAGAACATTGCAAGGAAAATAAAATAAATTTTTTTTAAATTATTGTTGTAAATAAAAATATTAAAATTTGTTTATCTACAAAAAAAGGAAACTAATGATAATGATAATGATAATGATAATAATCTAAATATCTGTTATATCAGCACAAATACACCTCTTATACTTAACAGAAAACTGGAATGCATTCTGCAAGCGTAGCCAACTGTGCATAGATTCATTATCTTACTTGAGCAATGATCAAAGTTCTCACGTAATGAATAATAGATAGATGCACACATATAGACACCTATAATATTACTTTTTTTTATTATAGGCCTAAAACACATCAACAAATATTAACATTAAATAAATTTTATTATATATGTAGTATATAAATAATACAATAAAATGTTTGCATTATATCTAAACAAATCTATTTATGTCACAGCAAATACACTTGAGCTATGCCTAAGATTACAGCTGATAATTCTGACTACTCACAGTAGAAAAGCTTTGTTTGCCGGCATTCAACTGCTCGTTTTTTTTTGTATTGTCATGCAGAATATGAAAGCTTCGGCCAGCCATTATATATACAAGCCCAGTACAATTGCTCTCAGTATATCGTCAATTTTAGCTTGCGACGGGCACGACCATGGCAATCGGCGTTTTACTACTCACGATAGTAGTTGCCCTAGTGGGCTATCTGTTCTTGCGTATGCGTCATAGTCTGCAGCATTGGCAAAATGCGGGTATTCCCTGCGAGAAGCCCAGCATTCTATTGGGCAGCTTGAAGGGCGTGCAAACTGAGCGATCTTTTCTAGAGATTTGGATGAGCTATTATGATAAGTTCAGGGGAACGGGACCATTTGCCGGATTCTATTGGTTCCAACGTCCAGCTGCATTTATCTTGGAGCCTTTCCTGGTGAAACACATTCTAATAAAGGACTTTAATAAGTTCACGGATCGAGGCTTCTATAGTAACCCCGAAGATGACCCGCTTTCTGGACAGCTTTTCCTATTGGATGGTCACAAGTGGAGATCTATGAGAAATAAGCTTTCATCCACATTTACGTCCGGTAAAATGAAGAGCATGTTTCCCACGGTAGTAAAAATAAGTCACGAGTTCATTGAGGTCTTTGGAGATATGGCTGACAAGTCTCCGGAAGTTGAGGTGAGAGAGCTGATGGCTCGATTTACTACGGATGTTATCGGCAGTGTCGCCTTTGGCATTGAGTGCAGCAGTCTTAAGGATCCCGAAGCAGAATTCCGTGTCATGGGTCGTAAAGCATTAACCGATCAGCGCCATGGTTCCCTGGGAATTGCAATGGTCAATAGCTTTCCGAACTTTTCACGTCGACTTCACATGAAGATAACACCGGAACACATCGAAAAGTTCTTCATGCGAATCGTTAGAGAAACTGTTGACTACAGAGAGAAGAATAAAGTTCGTCGCAATGATTTCATGGACCAGCTCATTGACTTGAAAAACAATCGACTGATAAAGTCCGAGTCTGGAGAAGATACGAGTCTAACAATTGAAGAAATCTCTGGTCAAGCTTTCGTCTTCTTCGCCGCTGGATTTGAAACCTCTTCCACAACTATGGGCTTTGCGCTTTATGAACTTGCTAAGAACGTGGACGTACAGAACCGATTGAGGGAGGAATGCAAGGAGGTTCTAGCCAGGTACAAAGGGGATCTAACCTATGAATGTATCAGAGACATGGAGTATTTGAACCAGGTCATATCAGGTACGCAATGCTTGTTATCAGTTTTGCAAACTAAACTCATTGGTGATTCATTTTATGTTATAGAAACTCTTCGACTTTACACGGTGCTTCCAGTCCTGAACCGGGAGTGTCTGGAGGATTTCGTTGTCCCTGGCTATCCGAATTACGTGATCAAGAAGGGCATGCCCGTTCTGATACCTGCGTGTGCTATGCATCGTGATGAAAACTTATATCCCGAACCAAATCGTTTCAATCCGGATAACTTTGAACCGGAGAAAGTGAAGAATCGCGACTCTGTCGAGTGGCTACCCTTCGGAGATGGACCTCGAAATTGCATTGGAATGCGTTTTGGTGAAATGCAGGCTCGCATTGGCCTCGCAATGCTGATTAAGAACTTCAAGTTTACAGTGTGCGATCAGACACCGATACCCATTAAATACCACAAGAAAAGCTTCTTGGTAGCAAGCGAGTCTGGTATATATCTGAACGTAGAGCGTGTTTAGTCAGGTTTAATATATTATATAATAACAGAGATCTGTTGATTCTTGTTTTATGTAATTAGATACACTTTCTGTATATAACATAATTATAGTATATGTAGTAATATACTCGGTTCAAATTCCAGATGGGAAATTGTTGTTGTCTGCCCAATTAAACAGATACATATATAAATAACATGTATTATGTCATATTTACAATTATAAATAACTGCGTCATATCATAACAAACATATTTTTGATTGTTTATAAATATAAATTTTTATTGTTGTTATATTCTGAGTGCGTGAATCTAAAGTAGCTAAAGTTCATTCACAGTTTGTATATGAATTGAGAGACTCGTTAAGTGCAAAGCTTTAAAAAGCTCTACTCTCACTCTATCTGCCTCTCTCTCTCTCTCTCTTTCTCTCTCTTTCTCTCTCTTTCTCTCTCTCTCTCTCTATCTCTGATCAGAATAACAAGCTTAAATTGCTAAACGTTGCGTCAGTTTGATTACAGTATCAACATTGTAAACCAGTTTTGCCATAAGACTACTGAAATTAGTATTACGCTCGTTTTGTTCTTTTCAATATCAAATGTACTGGGAAAAGAAACAAAATACTAATTACAGATATTAAAAAAACATTTATATTTACATTATTTATACTTTATATTCCACTTCCTAGCTCAAGGGTTCCAACTTCAATCGAAATTCCTTTGGATGCAGTAGAAATGAATGATTCTTGAACTGCATGGGCTGTGGTGTGTCGGACGCTAGGCTAAAGCGAAAATTGCGTATTAGCGTAATGAGACCTACGGCCAGCTTCATGCGACCGAAACGCATGCCAATGCAGATGCGTGGCCCCTGGCCAAATGGCAGGTAGGCACAGGTGGGTCTCTGCTGTATGGCCTGCTCTGTGAAGCGTTCGGGCAGAAACTTTTCGGGTTCCGGATAATAGGCCGGATCATGATGTATGGAGTAGACGGGTATGATCAACTGCGATCCAGCTGGTATATAGTGCTTCGGATGGTTGGGCACCTCAAAGTGCGCATTGACACGACGCAAGTGCTCCGAGGCAACGGGATACATTCGTAGGGTTTCTGAAAGATGGTTAATAGAATAAAAAAGGTTTCTCCTGTTGGAAATTTGACTTTCTGTTCTGCTCACCCGACATCACCTGCTCCAGATATTTCATTTTATGCATAGCTTCGTAAGTGAGTTCTCCATTCTCCCCATAATTCGCAATGACTTCCTCAATCTCCTCCCTCAGCTGGCACTGGATGTCCTCATTCCGTGCCAACTCGTACAGGGCGAGGACAAAAGCTGTTGCCGTTGTCTCAAAGCCCGCCACTATAAAGACGTACATCTGGGCGGCGATCTCATTGAGTGTTAGACCCTCTGCTGTGTCGCCTCTGTCGTGCTTCTGTTTCATCTCCACCATGATATCAACCAGATCGTTGCGTTTTGTGTTGTGCTCCTCCCTGTAGCTAATGGTGTCCTTGACCAGCTTCATGTAGAAGGCCTCCACGTCGGCTGGCGTACGCTTGATGTGCAGCTTGAGGCTGAGCTCGGGAAAGAAGAGGCAGAATAAGTAGTCGAGGCGCTTCTTCAGCATCGCATTCAGGCCCATCTGCACAAAAGGTGCCTTTGGATCGCGCAGACTATTGCACTCCAGGCCGAAGATGGCAGTGCCAATGGTGTCCATCGTGTAGCAGGCTAGCAGCTTGGTAACCTCTAAGGCGGCAACGTGTCCGGCACAACGTTCCTGCACCACATTGGACAGCTCCTTAGCAATGCGGAGCACTGATGGGAACATGAGCTTCATCTTTGCACCACTGAAGATGGGCGTCAGGCGTGGTCGGAGATTGTGCCACCTGGGACCGTCGATGGCGAATAGATGCGCCGATAAGGGATCGTCCTGTTCATTGTAAAACAGACCTCGACTGTCGAAGTTGCTGAAGTCCTTAATAAAGACCTGCTTTAATAGTTCCATATCCGTAACGACATAGGCGGGCTTCATGAAAAAGTACATGCCAATAAACGGGCCACAATCCTTGTACTTAACATAAAGTTTCTGTAGCATTTCCGAGGTGTGTTGGGTGATTCGCCAGCCCCAAATATTTCCAAACAGAGGCACGGGTGTCTCGTGTGCAATGCCGCGACGTTTGAAGTACGAAAAACGATGTCGCATCCATAGAGAGAATGCGATCAGGATGCACGCGACGAGCGAAATTGTGGCGCTCATATCACTTGAGAAAATTGGCTGAGACTGGGTAGCAGAGCTTGAGTTCTGTGGCATTTATAGCACCTGCTTTGGCACGTTGATGAGGTCGGGACCCCTATATAAGATTTAGGTATATGTAGTCACAAATGGCACACGAGGCGGCAGAGAGTTCATCTAAAATTCTTTGTACATAATACTGTCTTAACTAACACTCAACTCGAGCGAGTTTTAACATAGATACTAGTTATATCAGGAATTCCTTAGGCAATTGTATGCTATAAGATTTGGACAGACTGAGCTTAAACTTAAAGAAAACTTTGAACTTAAGATATCAAAATGTATGAGTTATTAAAATGAATTCTTTATGGCTAATAAGTTGGGGTAAATAAAACAGCAAGCGTGCTCTAGTCGGGAGTGCCTGATTATGAGATACCCTGAAGTCTGATATATAAATTTTATACATGAATAGCAAAAATAACATGAGCTTGGGCTGCATTATAGACTTTACTATGGGTAGTTCGCCGTCTGTCCGGCTGTCCGTCCGTCCGTCCGTCCGTCTGTCCGTATGCTTAATCGTGTCGATCTCAGAACTTATAAGAGCTAGAGACTTGAAAGTTTTTATGTTTGTTTCAAAAATTCGATAACTTTAATAGTTTTAATGTTACCGATTAAGAACTAAATCGAAATCCAGTCATAAAATTATATCTCGTATATCTTTGAAGCTATAGTCTAAAAATTTTGTATTTAGTTTTATGTGTATTTTATACAATTTTGATTTTTGTTATATTTTGGATACTGCCCCTCCTATCCCCTATATTCCTGGTTAGGATCAAGAGACGGGTCGATCTAGGCTCGAGCGCCTGTCTGTCTGACCGATCTATTGGGAATTTCTTACATAAATTATAAATTCCATTGAACATTCTAATACTTTATCATTTAAAACAAATATTTTTATTTATACAAAAATAACTTATCTATTAACAAATGAACAACGAACTTTATTAATAAAAATGTTTTTATTACAGGCGACAGAATATGTACTAAAACAGAGCACGAGGTTTACTATCAATTGATAACTCATTGGCTTATCAATATTAGTTATGCATTGGCAGATTAGATTGGAATAGATCAAGTGTTTAACGTCTGTTAAAGATATAACATTGCTGTTAAAGATATAACAGAGTCACGTTGCTTTAACAGCTGATAGTTGCCCTTCATAAAAATGTTTTTATATTTTTACTTTGATACCTTTTCGACTTTTAGGTAAATACCATTCTCAGATGATAGCAATATATTTTTGGGGACCCACTTCATGGGTATTTGGGTCTCTGGCGCCACACTGAACTTGAAGTCTTTGATCAGATGGGCTAAGCCAACCGCCGTTTGCATCATACCAAAGCGTGAGCCAATACAATTGCGCGGACCATCGCCAAAGGGCAGCCAGCTGCAGGCTGGCCGAGCGGCGATCTCCTCCTCTGTGAAACGTTCGGGCTTGAACTTTTGTGGCTCCGGATAGATGTCGGGATCATAGTGTATGCCCAGGGCAGGTATCACAACTACGCTGCCCTTTTCAATATAATATTTTTGGTCGCCTGGCGAATAGTCCGAGATGGCCATACGGGTGAGATGGGGCAGCACGGGATACTTTCGCAGAGTTTCTGCATGGAATTATTTAAGTTAGATTTGTCGGATTATAGAAACATATGTGAGTTTACTTACCATTGACAACCTGCTGTAAATAATCCATTTGCTTCACATTATCGTAGGTATATTCATTATTGTGTTTGCTCAGCACCTCGTTGATTTCCGCTCTCAGCTTGTCCTGTATGTCCTGATGCTGGGCCAGCTCATAGAGAGCAAAGCCCATGGTTGTGGAGCTGGTTTCGAAGCCGGCCACAAAGAATATGAATGCCTGGGCGGCCAACTCCTCGAAGCTCAGACCCTCTTCGGTGTTGCCACTCTGCTGCTTCTGGTACATCTCGATGAGCATGTCCATGAAATCGTTGCGCTTCTCCTTGGTCTTCAGCCGATAGTTGATGGTATCGCGGACAATGCGCATATAGAATTCCTCAACCTCTTCAACTGTTATCTTTAGATGCATGCGACGCGCCAGCTTGGGAAAGCCAAATATGAAGAAGTCACATAGACCACGATACCGTCGCTCCGTCACCGCTCGTTTGCCCATGCTGACGAAATCCGCATCGGGATTGCGTTGGCTGTTGCAGTCGAGGCCGAAGGCGCAGTTGCCAATGACATCGGCCGTGTAGCGTCCCACCAAGTCGGTGACCTCCAAGACCTGAGGTGTAGAAGCCTTTTCCTTAAAGATCTTGGCCATTTCCTCAGCCACGTTCAAGACGAGGGGCAGCATGTGCTTCATCTTACCCGAGGTGAAGGTGGGCGTTAGCTTGTGTCGCAGCTGCCGCCACTTCTGACCCTCAATGCTGAACAATGTCGCCGACAGCGGATCGTCGACTTCATTGTAGAATATGCCGCGATTCTCAAAGTTGTTGAAGTCTTTGATCAAGACTCGCTTCACCAGCTCCATGTCGGTCACAACCACGGACTTCGAGAAGAAGAAATAGAAGCCAGCAAAGGGTGAATCGCTGTTCTTGTACTTCTGATAGTAGTCGCTGAATATGACGCCCAATTGCCGTTTGGTCATCCAGTCGGCAATGTTACCTTTCGGAAAGCTGGGCGTATCGTGTGGTATGCCACGACGATTCCAATAATTGAACCTATGTCGCACTGCATAATAAAGCAGCGTCAATATGATGCCGATCAGCGCTAAAACTACCGCCATTTCTACACTTTGAAGCAAACTGAGCGAATTATATGCCAAGCACACGATATTTATAGGCTAAAGCTCTCGCTCTCCGAAAGCTTTTATCGTAAACAATTAGCGAAAAGAGAGAGGGAGATTTGGAGAGAGAGATATACATTGTTTGTATATATTATAGAATGAAGATAAATACTTTAAATAACAATTATTACAGAATATATTCTATTTTTAACTAAAAACTAGTTGCGCTTGATTTTGTAACCTAATTATATTGAAATTAAGCTTAAATTATGTTTTTTTTTTCACTCATTTCATATCTAATCAAACTCAGAGTTCAGAGTATAAACTGCTGCAATATTGTGGTGAACAGTCGAAATTGTGTTGTGTTCAGGTATTTGGATAATTCAGTCATTGTAAATCATAAATTTTTTGTAATTTGCTTACTGAATCACAAAGAAATTATATTTATATACTTAAAATCAAAATTAAGCTTTATTATTAGCTGAAGAAAAATTAACTGAGAATTGTAAAATTTTGTATATTATTATTTATATTTATTTTTAATTTATATTTATATATGTTTTTTATTAATATTTATATTTATATTTGTTTTTTGTTTGTTTATATTTATAAATATTTTTTATTTATATTTATATTTATATTTATATTTACATATTTTTGATATTTATATTTAGCATTACTTTAAGATTTTTCTTTTATTATTATTGTAATTGCATAATCCACTTCGTTAGTTCAAAGGCAATTTATTTATATTTATTTACTAAAAACTATTACACAAAAAAATAATAATAATTAGTTAAACATAATAAGAATAATTAAAAAAAAATCTACAACTTATGCTAAGTACATAAATATAAAATTGAATTTAGAAAAAGAAAATAATATTAGTTTATTATATTATTTTCTTTTTCTAAATTCTATTTTATATTTATGAATTTAGCATTAGTTTTATATTTTTTCTATTATTATTGTTATAGCTAAAATCCATAAGTAAATTCGCTAGTTAAAAGCAAATAAAAACTTTAATATTTATTACAAATTTTTACAAAAATAAATTAAGTTATTAGGTAACAAAAATAGGCTAATAATTTATGTTTCTAAATTATTTCTATTTTGTTTTACATTAAACTTAAGATTCAGATTGTTCAGATTATTATTATAATAGTATAATAAAATGAAAATCGTTTTTTTTTAACATTTCGTATTTAGTTTTAGTTTTAGTTTTAGATTTTTGTATTATTATTGTAATCCATTAACAAAATAATTAAAGTAAATCTTAATTTATATATTTTTTTAAAATTATTACAAAAATAAACTTAATTAGTAACTAAACAAAACAGACTGATAATTATTTCTTATTATAATGTATATTTTAATTTTATATTTAAAAAAAATTAATATTGTTGTAAAATCACAATCCATTAGCAGGCAGTGGGTCAATATAATTATGGCATAGCTAAGTAGATTAGTTCCTTTTATACAAAATATATATTTATTTAAGTAACTAATTATAGAAATTTTTATCTTTTTTTCTTTTTAAATTCATTATTTAAGCTCTTCGACCTTTAAGTAAATACCTTTCGCTGGACATAGCAATAGGTTCGACTTGAGAAATTCTATTTTGGGCTCTGTGCGCGGACAGACACTGAACTGAAATCGTCTTAGCAGATAGAACAGGGCGACGCTGGTTTGCATCTTGCCGAAGCGCATGCCGATGCAGTTGCGCGGTCCATCGCCAAAGGGCAGCCACGATGCAGTGGGTCGCTGGGCCATTTGGTCGGCCAGAAAGCGTTCCGGTATGAATCTGTGCGGCTCGGGATATAGCCTTGGATCGTGATGTATGCTATAGACGGGTATTATCAACATCTGGCCGGGCTCGATGTAAAAGTGACGATTACCCCGGGCCGCATAAAATTTACGTGAGATGCGCGAGAGATGAGGCAATGTGGGATACTTGCGTAGTGTCTCTAAGATATATATGAATATATGAATATATGATTATGAATATGAATAAAGCCTGAATGTCTAAGCTCTCGACTAATACTACTGACCTGCTATGACCAATTCCATATAGCGCAGCTCCTGCATGCACTCGTACGTGAACACTCCTCCGTGTTCCTCCAGTGCCAGCTCGATTTCGTCTCTTAGCTTCTCCTGGATCAGCGGCTGCCTGGCCAATTCGAACAAGGCGAAGGACAAGGTCGAGGCTGAGGTATCAAAGCCGGCGGCAAAGAATATGAAAGCCTGAGCAGCGATCTCTGGCACCGTGAGCTCGCCGCGTTGCTTCATTTCGATCAAGAGATTCATGAAGTCGTTGCGTACAACGCCGTGCGACTCGCGCAACATGATCGTATCGCTCACGACGCGCATGTAGAAGTCGGTGATGTCCTGGTGTATCTGACAGAAGCGCAGGCGTCTCGCCAGGTTGGGAAAGGTTTCGATGAAGCCATCGATGAACTTGTTGTGGCGCCGGTCCGTGAAGGCGCGTCGTCCCATCGCGGCGAACTCGCCCTCCGGATTGCGCAGTCCATTGCACTCCAGGCCAAACACACAGCTGCCAATCACATCTGAGGTGAACCTGCCCATCAGTTCGTTGATCTCTAGAATGCCGCAAATGGCATTGCTAGATAGCTCGTAGGAGACCTGCGCCAGCTGCTCACCCACGGCACAGATGGTGGGAAACATAAACTTCATCTTGCCGGAGGTGAAGGTGGGCGTCATCTTCTGGCGCAGTGGTCGCCACTTGGGCCCATCGATGCGAAAGAGATGCCCGGTGAGCGGGTCATCGCGTTCGTTGTGGTACATGCCGCGATCCTCAAAGTTGGCAAAGTCCCTGATCAGCACCTGCTTGGCCAGCTCCAGGTCCAGCACCAGCACCACCGGTCGCAGCATATAGAAGAAGCCCGCAAATGGAGCTCCGGAGGCCTTGAAGCTCTCATAGATCGGCGTCAGAATGTCTTTGAAGTGCTTGGTTTTCCGATAGCCCTCCATATTGCCCATGGGAAAACTGGGCTTCACATGGCTGATGCGACGTCGCGACCAATAGCTGAGCCTGAGCCGCACGAACCAGAAGCTCATGGCGAGCGTAACTAGGAGCAGAGCAACCACATCCAACATATTGAGCGTTTCACTTTCAACTAATCGGCGTCTGAGTCTGATGTTCTCTGAGGCTATGCTTAATCAGCTGCTCGGAGCAGAGTACAAAGTGCGTTTCAATGTAAACAACTCTCGGACAGATAGCTTCGCTTAATTGGTGCACTGGAAGTGAGACAGACGCTCGCGGATCAACAATGTATGTGATTGGAATTCGCATGCTCTAAGCAATTCCAATGAGCTTTATGCATGTTCTACAGTGAGAGTGACGAATAGTGAAAAGAGTGAGAGAGAGAGAGTGAGAGTGAGAATGAGAGGGAGCTGAGAAGTGCGCCTTAAACTTGAATAATGGCATTGCGATAACGGCATTGCACACAAGGCGCCGGGTGATAAAACTAATGCCATGAATTACAGTTATAATTGTACATTGCATACATTCGCTGTGTGGCTTCAGTACAGAATGTTAGCGGGCGTCGACTGACAAATACCCTATTTTATTTGTTTATATAGTGAGTTATTAAAATAATAATTAATATGAAAATTTTTGTTGGCTTTAAAGAATTATAGAGTTATAGCAAATATTTTATATATATATATAAACTTGTCTAATTATTGATATATTATTTATACAAGCCCATTTTTACTTAACTACAGGGTATTTTGAGCTATGAGCACACTCTATTGACTCGCATATGCATGTGTGTGTGCGTATGCATGCTTGCACAAAGTCGTTTACACGTTTCAACTATTCTCGACGAACATCACATAAGCGTAGGCAGCTAGCAATAGACAGAGCAAGAGTGTGAGGGAGAGAGAGAGGGAATGCGCGCGGTATTAGCAAAGCGAGCAACAATAGCAGAGCATAAGCTTTGTCAAGTGCTGGGAGCTCTGAATGAGCTTTTGCGCTTATCAAGTTTATTTTTAGTTGCGCAGTTTGAGTTCGTGTGGATACAACAATTTTTTTGTGTACTTCATTGATTTGGTGCGTATTGTAAATTATTATTATCTGAAAGCCTGACCTATGGCAACATTTAAACAATTAAACTCAAGTGCAAAATTTATGAAGTTTTTTCTCTATTCAGTAGAATCAGAGTTCTTTGGCGTTATAATGTGGAGCTTTAACTACAAGAGCCCAAATGATATATGAACAAATTATTAAATTTGAAAGGCCTGATCGTAGCGCAATTTGTGCCTAGGTAAGTTATCACCTGCTAGCTCTCATAGTTCAAATGTGGACTGTCATGCTAAATTGGTATTATTTTTAAGCCAAGTACAGCAGTTGCTGCAGATTAGGACTATATCTAGCGAGAAGGTCTATGGCTGTATGGGAATAAGTTTTTATGCAATATATAATATGTGAAAT
This sequence comes from Drosophila nigricruria, assembly GCA_037075265.1. Taxonomy (NCBI): domain Eukaryota; kingdom Metazoa; phylum Arthropoda; class Insecta; order Diptera; family Drosophilidae; genus Drosophila; species Drosophila nigricruria. The sequence goes on along the minus strand of JBAMCI010000200.1, from coordinate 19,921 downwards.
AAGTTTCTGCATCAGTCTGATCTCTCTTTGCTGCTTCAGCTACATGATCAGCTGAAGTGGATAGTTATGAAGAGTATTCATTAAGAGCTTTGTTCTAGAGAGACGTTATAGGCGTAATGCCCGCTGCAGCTCTTGAGCATAAGCACTTGGATAATGACTCCCTCCATGTAGCAGCTGTTGCGTTCCCAAGCGACTCAAATGATGAGCTTCTGCATTCGGATTGGAGAAATTTGTACACTCAAGTCTAAATGCTCTCACTAATACCTTCAGAACTGGTAAGTTGCTCTATTTAAGGCTTTAAGCGTTAGTTTAAAATATTATATAAAATTTATTGAAATTAAAAATAAACCAAAAATTGAAGAAAATAAAAATAAAAGAGTTTTTTTCCTTGCTAAAATTATAAACTTGTAAATTTGTTATTCAATTGTTTAACTCTTTGAGGATTGTGTCCATCTTTTCCTTCGCCTCTCTCCAAGTTAGAATAAATATAGCTATATACTATAAGAAAGTTCTTGCACTCAAAGCTAAAGGCATCCAGCTTCTTTTTCACTCTTACTTATGCCTTTACAAAGAGTACGTAACTTGTTGCTCTACTCTTTAAAGATCGTGCCCATCTTCATCTTCGTCTCTCTCAAATCTAGAATATATATATATAGAACCCGCAACTTTTAAAGCTTAGTTAGGTATTAAGGAAGGTATTGTTATCTGGGGCTCTCAATTTATGGCACCCTCTTAAACCTGTTACTCATGTTTTCTTATCACTTGTTTGTTTATTTAGTAATTTTTTTGGCAAACTCATCGCGAGCAGACAAATATATGAACATTTTGCGAGCTTACCAACAATTATAGATCGATTTTTAAGTTTAAATACGCTCTACCTTCAAGATAATGCCGCCTTGGGTGGACAAGGTAAAGTTACGTGTATTAAGCTTCAGTGGTATATCTGTTCGCTCGGACACACTGAAATTGAAGTGACGCAGCAGGCAGACTAGGCCAACCTTGGCCTGCATTTTGCCGAAGCGCTCGCCTATGCAGTTGCGTGGTCCATCGCCAAAGGGCAGATAGGCAAAGTGATGTCGGGCCTTGATGGCTGCTGGTGCGAAACGCTCGGGATCAAAGCGTTTGGGATCGGGATAGAGCTCAGGATCATGGTGAATACTATGCACCGGAATGACTATGGAAGTGCCCTGCTCAATGACATGGTTTGTGCCAGGCACTGGATAATCCTTGTTGGCAATGCGCATCAGATGGGGCAGTATGGGATGCTTACGCAGTGTCTCTGCATGAAAATCAATGGGAATTAGTAAAGTAGAATATAAAAGTTTATAGTTGTCTTCTCCTACCAGCAAGCACCTGCTCCAAATAGCTCATCTGCGCAATGGCTTCGTAGGTGAGCTCTCCATTAGCTGTCTCTTTGATCGTCGTTTCGATCTCTTCTCTCAGACGCTTCTGTATATCCTGCTGCACGGCCAATTCGTATAGGCAGAAGGCCATTGTGCTCGAGGAGGTTTCGAAGCCAGCTATGAAGAACACAAAAGCCTGAGCGGCCATTTGTTCGATGGTCAAGCCATGGGAGAGATCGATGCCCTTGCCCTGGCGTGCTGCTTCCTCATTCTCGGCGCGCAGCTCAATCAATTGATCGAGGAAATCGTTGCGCTTGATGCCATTCTTGGTTCGATGATCGACAGTCGATCGCACTGCATTCATGAAGAAGTCCTCCACGTCATCGGGGAACGCCTTCAAGTGCAGCTTTCTGGCCAGCTTGGGATTTGTGAAGATGAAGGACTGCACGATCTGTGTGTGGCGCGGCTTCTCGAAGAGCATGCGACCCTTCGCACGGAACTCGGCATACGGATCGGCCAAGCTGTTGCACTCGAGGCCAAAGGCGCAGGTGCCAATGACATCGGTGGTGAAGCGAGCACAGAGCTCCTTGATCTCTACTTCGCCATTCTCAGCGGTTGCAGCTTTCACCTCTTTGCCCATTGCATCGGCCAGACGTTCGCCCACATCGACAATTACGCTAAACATATGCTTCATCTTGCCGGAAGTGAATACCGGGGTCAGCTTGTGCCTCATGGAGCGCCATTCATCGCCCTCGAGTGAAAAGAGATGTCCGGTTAGCGGCTCGTCGCGGACATTGTTGAAAACGCCACGATCTTGAAAGACATTAAAGTCCTTGATCAACAGCTGTTTGATCAGATCCAGATCGATGATGAAGGCGACATGCTTGAAGAACATGTACATGCCGGCAAACGACGTTTTGCCCTTGAATTGGTCGTAGATTCTCTGATTTATGTCACGGAAATGATATTTTGAGCCGATGCCCTTCATATTGCCAATAAGCGGCAGGGGCTGTTCAGAGGGAACACCCCTACGCTCCCAGTAGGTGTACGTGTTCTGGTAGAAGCTGTAGAGCAGCGCCAGGGCCACGCCCAGCAGCGCGATCGTTAGGAATATCATGGCGTATATGTATATATATATATTTGATAATTGTCTAGAGTGAGCTTAACAAGCGTCGTAGAAGAACTGAATAAATATTCGAGCTTTCTTTGCTATTTATGCACAACATTGACTGATAAGCTTTGAGAGAGATTGTCAACCATAAACTCTCTGAGTTCTTGAGTTCTCTTTGAAAGAGAACTCGTAATGATGACTTGTTTTGTTGACCATTTTGATACATAGAGTGCCGAAACAAGTTTGTAAGCTTTATTTTAAGTGTGGGAGTAAAGTACAGGTGCAAAGAGATTGTAGGTAAATCAAAAATCTATAATTTGCACTCATTCGTACATCATGAGTATATACGTGTACATATTTGATATTTTACTTATTTTGTATTTTTATTTATATAGTATAATTTCACAATGTCAAAGGCAAGCGAATAAGATAAAGTTGTAGGCGGGTTTAGCTGACTTGTTTAAACTCGTCCAGAGTGAGGATAGGCTTCTATTCGGAAAATTGTATAGATTGAGAAGAAATGTTTATAAAATATATGAGCATGGGCAGAGATGGGAATCATACAGTAAGTAAAGCCTCTATTCTATATCTTTATATACGAATAAGATCAAGTTGTAGGCGGGTGTAGCTGACTTGCTTATACTCGTTCGCAGTGAGGTAACGGCTTTATATTGGCTGATAGATATAAAAATTTATATATGAATAAAATATATGAAAATATAGGACTGAGATAGGAATCATGTGTCCAACAAGTAAAGCCTCTATATTCTATTCCATATCTTTGCTATATATTATTTATCTGCATCTTAATATTAAATATTATGATTTAATCTTAAATAAAAGACTTCGTTAGTTATAAAAGCTGAAATAGAAGTCTTAAAAAGGCTTTAAATCTTCGTAATTTATAGATTTAAAGAAATATTAATAAAAGATGAAGTAAATGGGGTATAAGAGTGGAATTATATGACCATTAACAGGCTTTTATATCATATATCATATATGCTTATTATATTTTATTAATCTAGATTTTTATTTAAATATTATGAAATAATCTTAAATATAAAGATTTCATGTAATTATATGTATAAATATGTAAGTAAAATATCAAAGTTTCAAAGTATATAATAATTTCAATATTTACAGATAACAGAAACACACAACTAATATACCCTACTTAACTTTGCTAATTCCTATATGACTTATCAATTAATAATTGTTGTTGTTTTGTTTCGTCACAAATATTTTGTTCAACAGTCAAGATTAGATAGAACATGAAAAGTAAAAGTTGTGAGTCAAGCATGATCCCAGGATTTTGAGGAGCTTTGACAAATTTCGCTAAAGGTATTTGGTGATGCAATTTTTGGGCTATTTTAAGTAAAGTTTACTAATGGGACTTATCAAATATAGATATCAGCCCTTAATAGTAAACATAATTCTTAAAAAAAAAAATATATATAAATCTTTCTAAAATTTTCAGTAACTTTCATGCTTAAGTATAAACTTTTCTTCAGATATTATTAATAACAGATATCAAATCCGAATCTCAAAGATTTTTCCTTTAAAAACTTTAACTGTCATGCTTAAGCACAAGTTTTCTTCTCACTCCAATCTCAACCTATTCTTCTCACCTTTTCAACCTTTCATTATCTATTGGTAAATAATAGGTAATCGAGCTAGAGTCTGGATGACATTTTTCAATTAAAGTCTGTTTATTTAGCTTTTTCCAATTGGAATGCCAGCTGCTGCTGCTGCTGCTCTCTAGCGCTTGCATATCTATTGGGTTTTGTTTGTTTGCATTGATTGTGCTGGCTTCTGGCCATTGTTTTAATTAAATTTGTCCCGTGGTAACTCGAAATCTGTGCCGTGAACTCTATGAAACTTACATCAAATTGAGAATCGAAGCCCGCCAGCGCCACAGCGGGTGGGGCCGATTGACAGGCAGCAGCGAGGCGGGGCGCCCGGCTTTATTACAAAATCGCGCGCAAATTTATGCGAAAGCGATTAGAGGTCCATAAAACGTTGATTTTGATGGGCAGCCTCGCCGGAAGCTCATGAAGCGCCCGCTGATTTTTTGTGGCTCGTGCACCACCCCCGCGTCGGTCGGCTCCTCGCACGTGCACGTCTAATAAAAGCGTTAGGCATTAGGCTATGCCTATGTGTGTGTTTGTGTGTGTGTGTGTATGGGTACTTAAAGGATTTGGGCCTAATGCCTACTGCCTGTTTTATGCCGCTAATGCGCCATAGCCATTTTCGAATAGACATAAAAAAGTGTAGCCCAACTGCCCATCAAGTGGGTCGCATCAAATTCACAGCGGGACAAATCGCAAGTAAAGCATGCAATCTAAAGATGGCTTAAAGCTGCATGTCTAGACGCCAAATTTTATTGCAGCTGCAGTGGCGAAAAGCCAACGAGATTTTTTCATAACTTCAATAACTAAAATCTATAAATGGTTTGAGGTTTCAATTAATGTTGTGGACAAAGGTGTTAATGTAATGATTTATTGTATTGAAGTTAAGTAATAATTTCAGAATTTTATTTGTTCAAATGAAGGTTTAACATACAGGGTACTTAACCAATGTACTAAAGTGCTAAATGAGATATGTTTATTTGAAACAGAAGTAGCTAAGCATAAATTTGGAATCAACAGAAACTTTAATTCAGATATACTAAAAGTCAGGCTAGATCCATTTACTTATTTCACTCTGAGAATTAATATAAAATAATCAGTTATATTATTAATAAACGTAGTTTTATTGAGAGCAGTACTGAAGGCTAAAAATGAAATAAAATGTATAAATAATGATTAGAAATATCATCATTATCGTAGTGGTTTATACCTTAAATAACTATATAATTCTAGTAGACTTTGTTGTAGTTTAGTAAGCTAGACTTAAACTAAAACCTCATTTATTATTATTTATTTTTATTATTATTATTATTATATATTAGATAATTTTTAAAATTGAATATGTTTGATTGAATTTCTAAGCAATTTTAAATATTCATTAATATAAAAAAGTTTTGCCTTTAAAATTTAAAAAAAATTAGGTAATAAAATATATATGAATATTACATAATAATATATATTTAATTTGTGTTCAATGATTTTTTTTTAAATATTATGTGCCAAATTATAAATTCGCAGCCAAATTTATAAAAATTTTATACACATGATTTTATTAATATTTTTAATATATAAAAACCCTTTTTTTCTAAAAAAATACACATTAAAAAAAAATATTTTTAAACTTTGGAGTTTAAGAGATAGGTTTATTTGAAACAGATGTAGTTAAAAATATATATTCAATTTGTATTCAATGATTTAAACAAAAAAATATTATGTGCCAAATTATTAATTCTCAGCCAGTATTAAAAAATTATATTATATATATGATTTTATTATTATTTTTAATATATAAAAATCCTTTTTATAAAAAAAATATACATTTAAAAAAAATATTTAAAAATATTTTCAAATAAGGTATTGATATTATATAAATAATAAAAAAAATATATTTTCAAATAATATATTGATATTATAAAAATAATAAGAAAATAATTTATCTCAAAAATTAAAAAATTCCCTTAAGAATGTAAAATAAATAAATATAAGACTTCAAATTTCTTGACAAATATGCAAAATTATTCATTTAAATTCGAGCAACTTTGTAAGATTCATCGACTCTGACATTTAATTTTTATTAAATACTCTTTCACAGCTTAAACGAAGCTGAAAGCACTGAATCTGATTAAAGATTCAGGCAACGAGCTGAGCCAACTTTTGCGGCCAGAGGAAAAATGAAATTTTCTCACTCGTTAAGCCTTTAGCCCAATAGCCGAGGGCATTGCCCATGAATTATTTATTTGTAGGCAATATTTGGGTTTTTATTTTGCTTATTGCTGCTCGAACTCGAACTGGAACTCAAAGTTTTCTAAAGACTTTGGCAGCAGTTGACAATCCAATTTGCGCGCACTTAAAGTCGGCTGAAGAACTAGATTTGTATTTAGATTGTTTCAGCTCTGTTACAAAAGAACATTTATTTCCATGCTTAACTTTTATTTATTTTTATTTTTATTTGTATTTTTATTTTTATTTATTTTTGTCTGTGTGCCAAATACTGGAGATAATTTATTTTGTGAAACGTTTCCTTGTCGCGTCTGAGTGTAACCAATAAAATTGGTTGGGGAAATTACAAAAGCAAGCCAATGGGACGCCAAAAGCAATTTAATGTGTCACTTGCTGTGTTGAATTGTGGTTGCCCAGCTGACCAAACCACTTCAAAGTAATGGTCAGACTGAGGCCGCATCAAATATTGATCTGACAATGAAAAAACGCAGCTGACAACATGTTCGAATGAAACATAATAGTCCGAATCTCTCTTTCTCTCTTTTTGTTTTGTTAACTTTGTGCTCATGTTAACATTTTTATCTTGAAAAATAAATATTTTTTTGATATTTTTTATTTGATAGTAAAAGCAAGTTTTTAGCTGTTGTTTTAAACACTTAAAAAGTCAAGCATAAATTTGAAAATTTTCAAATGTAACTCAGGCACTTCAAATGCAGCTGAAAATTTGTTCATCTCTCGTGTTACATGATTAAGTGGTTCAGAAGAGCCCTTGGAACTTGCCACACACAGCCCGTAGCAGCTGTGGAGCTATTGCTGTAAGAGAGTTTAGGATAATATAGCAGTCGAAAAAACTTTTCTACACCACAATTTGACAGTGCAGTCACGGAAGTGCTAACCCTAAGGGCACTACATTACGGAGCAGGAGCGAAAAGTTTTTAAGCGAACAAATGCACTAATTAGCAGCATGAAATGCCAAATAAATATGTTGCGAGTGGAGTATAGGGCACTGAGCGGAACTGGTTCTATTTTGGGCTTCAGTAACGTGCGATTTAAAGTTCGTGCTTTAGTTCCATTTGCAGACAGCGAAATAATTGCAACATGGCAGATGGCCATCAGTCAGCAGGCAGATGAAAAACTAGAACCAAATTCCAACCACTCATGATGCTGGTTACGTGGCTGCCGCGTACAGAGCGCCCACAGCTATTTTGGGGGAGGAGCAGGAGCAGGAGGAGGATGAAAAGCACTTCCATTGATTTTTGGTCAATTGGCGGCGTTGTCTTGTCCGTTGAACAGCTGCCATGATGTGGCGCTAAATTATATTTGACTAGCGCGTGTCCAGCTACAGTTGGCCATAATTCACTTGCAACAATTCCAATTTTCGATTACTTCACAGGCGTTGATGACATCATCATCATCAGCATCGATGCCATCATCATCATTATCAATGTTGGGCAAGAGCAGGTCATTATGTTATTTACATTTATTATTGATTCACAACAAATTGCCGAACATTGACTAATGAGCGTACATTGTAGCCGAAAGGTCAAAATCCAGTTTGTGGTCAGCAAAAGACTTTGCAAGACACTCAGGTGCTCAAGTAATTAAGCTTGTGGTCAGTTAGGTGTTTTGACTTGATGAGCATCTAAGCAGCAGTCGATGAGCAGTTAAGTATATGAAAATTAATAAGATAAATCAAAGAACTTTAAATATAATAACAAATTCATTGGTTTTATATCATCATATCATATCATCTTGACTTGGTTAGGGTAGCATGAAGTCGTTGCTTTTCGCACTCATTTTTATGTGTTTCGCTATAAAGCTGAGATTTATGGGCTGCGTATATATATATATAAATCATGCTTAGGTCACAATTCATTATGCTTAGCTGAGAGTCACTTGGTCTTTCTGCATACCAATTTGCTGTAGCATACTTTTCTGGGCAGCGGCCAGAGTGGCCAGCGGCGGCAAAGGTGTTTCGTTCACTTTTACGATCCAAGGACGGTGCTTTGCTTAACAAATGGGCTGGCAACAAGACTGCATAAATTGCTAATTAGTTGAGCGGAAAAGGTGTCCAGCATGAGAAAAACAGAAGAATAATGCAAAAAAAAAGAGAACAAATTTGCCAAGTTCAAGCTGACAAAGCGTTTTGTAAACTTATCAAGCACTTTATTTATGCTTTTTATTGGCTTGCCTTAAGTAATTTATCTGGCCGAGAATGCGAGGCATTGAAAACGAAATACACAAAAAAATCAAAACACAGCGAAATACATTTGTAGCTTGGCCATGCAACGCAGTCAGTCGAGTGGAAAAAAGTGGTTTAGTTCGAGGAATTTTGGTTTTTGCTATGCACATTTTGAGTTAGATTTAAAATGCTTTTAATATTAATATTATAATCTAATATTTTGAAAATTATTTTATTAATTTTTATATATCTGGCATATATATTTAAATGATTTTATTTGCCTTTATATATTTTCTAAATATTTATATAATATTATGTGCCAAGTCCAATCGAGTTATCTTCTTTTCTATTTTTTGTCTTGCTTGAAATGGAACTTTTTATATGCAAATCATTTATATAAATATATATATGTATATATTTTTTTTTTATATTCCATCTTACTTTTCTTGCACATTTTCTATAAAAAATTGTATCCTTGGCCAAAGTGTTCTTCGGCCACTCTGGCAGCATATAATTTATTACATTCGCCCACATTTTTGCTTTGTCATCGATTATTGTTGTTCACAGTGAATTGGGCAAAACCATTTTGTAATTTGTTTCGCTTAAAATACGATTTAAACTCAAATTTAATAATTGCCAATATTATTTTTGTAAAATCTATTGCCTGAATCTATTTCGTTGCCAAATTGTGCGTAACTAAGCGCTAACATCAATATTTGGCATTTGACAGTAAAAAAAACTTAATGATTATAAACGTGTTTTATGTTTATGGTAATTTATTTTTTTTAGAATTTATTTATGTTAAAAAGATTCCCTGTGTGTGTGAAAAGCGGGTTTAAAGGGTAGTATTGTTATATATAATTTTTAAAATTTTATAATTATTATAATTTTATTTTTTATCTAGCTCAATTTGTTGTAGCTAATTGCTTTAAACTCTAATATAAACGTGTTAGAGGTTTATGGTAATTTTTTTAGAATTTATTTATTTTAAAAAGATGTTCTTTGGGTATGAATAGCGGGCCTAAAAGGTAGTTTTCTTAAATAAATTTTTTTAAATTTTATTATTATTATAATTATACCCTGAACCCATTGAAAATGGGAAATCAGGGTATAATGTTTTTGTGAAAATGTATGTAACAGGCAGAAGGAGACATCGCAGACCCCATAAAGTATATATATTCTTGATCAGCTCGATGAGCTGAGTTGAAATAGCCCTGTCCGTCTGTCCGTCCGTCCGTCCGTCCGTCCGTCCGTCCGTGTGAACGCAGCGATCTCGTAAACCACAAAAGCTAGAGATCTGAAATTTTCAGAGAATACTCGTCTATAGCCTACGCAGTACGAGTTTTTTTTAGATTTTCGATAACTCATCCCGTTTGCTTATTATCGATAAAAATCGATAACTTTTCTTCTATTAAGCATACCGTAAGAGCTAGAGACTCCAAATTCACTGTGTAGATCCGTGTAATGAATGCGGACAATTTGTAATTTTTGGATTTTGGATGCCACGCCCCCTTCGCCCCCAATTTGTAAAATTCGTATTTCAAATACTAGAGACTTGTGCTTTGGCAAATACACACATATGAATGACATAATTACGTTGTGAAAGTTTGATTAAGAAAGTCCATCCACAAAAAAAGTTATTAAACATTTAATTTCCCATACAATAGGCATTTGCAGCCCGAGCGCAGTCGCTGCGTCAACTGCGCAGTCAGCAGAGCGCGTGCTTATGCGTGCGGGCGTATGCATGTGTGTGTGTGTCTGTGTTGCTCGAAATATTTGTATATGTAAAATAAGAATATAATGTTGGGAAGATTGGCTCTTCGCAGGGTTCAGGGTATCTCGTAGTCGAGCCGTCTCGACTAGAGCACTATTACTTGTTTTATTATTAAGTTAGTTCAATTTGTTGCAACTAAAAGTCTTAGACTCTAGAGCGGACTTAGGTCTTAGCCTTAACTAGTGTATGATGTGCCTATATGTCTGCTTACACAGCTGAAATCTAGACTTATTTAGTCAATATTCTATTCGATTCTACATTATTTCAAGTTCTTAATCAGCTATAAGTTTCTACAATATATAATATATAATTATATATTATAATATAATATATAATATTTTGTTTGCAACAATAGTGCTCCAATGAGAGCTTATCTATTCATCTAGTATCCTTCTTCTTCTATCTCATCTATTCAGCATTTTGTTTACTTATAGATTTCATTACTTCAATGCCATGTTACAGGGTATCTATATCCATAGAACACATTCAGTTTTATTACCCCAACATAGTGCAGCTGTTAAATTGTTGATTGCGTAAGCATTTAGCTTGACCCGAAAATACAATTGCCAGAGCCTTAGATTAGTGGCAGCCGGAAAATGAATGTGTGTGAACACAATCAATTTTGCAAATCGTTTGTTGTCCACGCATTAGGCTGTCAAATGAACTCATGGGGTAAAACAAATCAAGGCTTGATTTGGAAAAATGGAATAATGCTATATGTGTGTGTTCGAGTGTGTGTGTGTGTGTGAGGTGTGGCAGCAGGTCACGTAGAGATCCCTTACTATTGTCAGCTGAAGCTTAGACTGACTGAGCTGTGACTTTGTCGGTTGCCATTGCCATTGCCAGCTGTCGTCGTCGCTCATTGATTAATGAGTTGATGGGATGTGGCACTTACCTTGGCTTGGCATGCATGGCGTATGCGCAACTTAGTGCTTTGTATGCATTGGCTGCTTGCCACGGGCACGTGAACTAGTTGAAGTGCAGCCGGTGACAATGCAATCCTCAACGAGCAGCAGAACTGTAAAAGAGTTGTCATCGTGATGGCGGCACGTGTCACTGCCACGCACAGATGCCTCGAATGCCAGGATGTAGCTGTCGCTGAATGCACTTCAATTTGCCAATGGGCCGCTAGCAGACGGTGGCTATTACTGGCTCAACACCTTGATGCCGCCATCCGGTCGGATCTGCAGTCACATTGTTGGCTTTTCTGTTGACTTTCTGGCTCGCTGCGCTCAATTGATTGGCAAAATTGGCTTGTGGCTGAAACAATTGCAGCGCTTCTCTTACATTGGGTGTCTGTGCTCATTATGTCAGTTTGCGTCTATCCAAAGCCCGCTCAGCCGTGCACCAATTGCGCTTCCTGTGCTCCGCTCACCTGCAGTCTACGTAGACCCAAAGAGCCTCCATTTGCTGTGAATGCCAAGTACGAGGCTCACGTAGCGCTTTAGCTGCTTAATATTTTATATGACTTTCAGCCAAACTCTTTTCTTTTAGTTTTCAGTTTTTTTTGTCTTTCACGAAATTAAATTAAATTGCTCGCATTCGTGCAGAAAACTTTTTGCTGCAATCATATATTTTCAATCTGTCTTCATATTTTATATGATTTGCATATCAATATATATATATGCATGCCGAGCAGCCAAAAACTTATACCAACAGTTGTAACCAGGTAAAAATATGCATATATTTATAACTGTATTTTATGTTTTATGTGGAGAACCAATTGCAATTTTGTGCTTTATTTTTTATGTTTTATGTGGAGAACCAATTGCAATTTCTGCTTTATTTTTTTTGCTTTATGCGTGTGCTTAAAAAGTTGGGCAAGTATCTGGGAGAGTTTGTAAAGTAAGTTGGTTTATATAAAATTATATGAATATATATATAAGCATATAGTTTATATATAATATAATACAATAATATAAATAATAATAAATATAATATAATAATATAACTTAAATATATTAGTAGACTTAATATATAAATATATTCTCTATTCTGATTATAGTCAAGAATAAAGAATAAATATATTCCGTATTCTGATTATATTCAAGAACTAGCTGGATTTCTTATATATATATGAGAATAAAAACATATATATATATATATATATATATATATATATATATATATATATATATATATATATATATATATATATATATATATATATATATATATATATTTTTTTTTTTTTTTTTTTGTTCAAACTCTGCTCTATAGAATTATATAAGACTATATTTATAAAATGAAAATGTTTCTAAATTGACTCTATTTTTGTTGTTGCTTCTACAGTTTAAAGTTGTTATCTTTTAGTCTATATTTTTGCCCTGTTCTGTAAAGCAAAAATATAATAGAAAATTATCTAAAAATATTTAGTAAAATTAGAAAAAAAATGGTTAAGGTAAGGAAAATAGTATAAACCAAAAAAAAAAAAGAAAAAGTTTCTTAATATTGTTATTATTATCTGCTTATATATCTATACATACAGGGATATACAGGTTGGAGCAAAAGTAATTAGATATTTTCTAGCATTAGATAAGTTTTTATATTCATTCATATATATATTCATATATTCATAAATTATCTTGAGCTTCATAGTTAAAATAGTTAAGGTGAGGAAAAAAAGTATTAAACAAAAAATTAAGGAAAAATTTTTAAATATTGTAATTAATATATACTTATATATCTATACAAATAGGAATATACAGGTTGGAGCAAAAAGTAATTATATATTTTCTAGAATTAGTTTAGTTCTTATTCATTCAAAAATATATTCATATATTCTTAGATTATCTTGAGCTTAAACAGTTAACATCTTTTCGATTTAATCTTCTATATTTATATAAAAAATAAATATTTTAGCTTGCATAAACGTTTCACATTCTCGTTTTATATATTTCGCTTTCAACTTGCGTAGCTTTGCGAAGGGCTGTCAACTTTTTTCTTGACATTTTGTGTGCCCGTGCTGTCAGTCTTTGATATTTAAATCATATTTGTGTTACCTTTTTTTTGGTATATGGGCGAGTTTCCAGCTAAATTGGACATTGGCAATGTGCCGGGCAGACGGCCCAACGGCCGACAGCCCAACGGCCGACAGCCCAACGGCCGACAGCCCAAAGCGGCCTTTAATTTGTATGGCTCGTGTGTGTGTGTGGCTGCCGTAGGCTGCTTTGCACTGTTTGCGTATGCAGTTGATAAGCCAAATTAAGTTGCAATTATCATTTATGGCTCTGCTGCTGCTGTCTGCAGTCGTATAAGCAATTTGGCCTGCAGCAACTCCGCTCAGAGTTTAACTGGACGTCATTGACATTGGAATCGACGTGCGAGAACGGTTGGGTCATATGGATGGCTAACACGTTCGTTGACACTGCAGATACTTTTTGGTTTTTATTTTGTTTTTTGTGGAGCGCGTTATAACTGAATTATCTGTCGAGTTATGTCGCCGTCTGCTTTGACACGCCGCAGAGTCGTTGACATTGCTCGACTGTAATGGCATAATTTAAGAGGCTTAAGACAATGGCAGGAGGCAGCGGCCTGGCCGGATTCCTCGTGCAGCGCCCACGGCCAGCTGCTGTCCCTTTTTTTCAGCTTTTGTTTCTTCTTGTAGTAATTTATGTGCGTTGCTTTTTCTGTCAAAGTCGTTTGCTATAATGACAAACGCAGCCAGCAACAATTGTAAAGTACATGACATGGGTCGTATAAATTAAACCAATGAGGTTTGTGTAAAATATTTTTTATTTGCAACTCGTTTGAGTTGTTCGAGAACAATCTTAAATTTTTTGCGAGCGTTCTAATTCTTTTCCAGTCACCGACTGAAGCCATTCAGTCCGACTCCTTCTGTCAGAGACTCCATTTCTTATCGTATATCGAACTCATAGCAACTCTATCGTAACGGCATCCGGCCCAATTGCTCTATCAGCAACTTTTGCCGTTCGCGTGTTAACTCCTCCCCGGGTAGGCTGAAACCCGTCCTCGGGTTTCTCTTTGATCGTTTGCGGCGGTATAGTTTCCATACGCTTAAGAGAAGGAGGAGAAAAGTAATGAGGATCAGGCAGCCAAACGACCTTGATGATATGTCTGATTTTAGGTCCCCGATGTGGCGGAGATTCCTCAGACTCAGATCGTGTAGGAATGGGAGGCTTAGATGTTCCCTGAAAAGGGTGATGTTAACTATGGTCGACGTAGAAACAGCAGGTTTCTTTCTTATGATGCCCGACGATTTTCGTAACGAGTGTCGTTGATGGAGATGTATTCATCAAAAGTGGCCAGGAAAGTTCCCGTGACTTGTTGACTGCTTCCAGTGTTGTCCACCACATTTACTGTTGCGCTGTTGATGATAATGATGCCATCTTCAATCGTCGTTATGGGCTCTAGGTGCCCGGGTCGCGTGGCTTATTGTGCGACGGTTCCTGACACCAGTTGCTGTGCAAACGATGCTTTCTGTAATCTCTTGCAGAAAGTGGTGCCCACAGTAGTAGCGCAGTTGCACACAGCGAAGGTCTTTGTTCCGCAATCGGCCACTATGTTACTTTCCTCTAAGTCTATTATTACATTATTATGTTGAACGGGAAAAACGTCGATTTTCCTACAACTTAGCTTAGGTTGGGGATATTTTATAAGAAAATACAAAAGTTCGGAATTTTGAAAAGCCTTAATGATAGATACCTCTAAAAGGTCCACTACACTAATATTTGTAAGATGCTCATTTAACAATTCTGTAATGTCAATGCTGTCCAAGATAAGTGGGCTAATCAAATTTATTTTTGCAAGTGTCACGGATAGAATTAGATCCTCAAGATTTGTAATTATTATTCTGTTCTTCGCTAGAATTGTTGAATAGAGATGCTCAACTTCCGCATCAGGTTTTAGAATTGCATTAAGTGCCTGTGAGACTTCGTTAAGTCGTATTTGAAATTTGTTATTGATTTCGATATGTTGAATGTCGGTCTTTAGTACTTGTCTCATGTGGTCTTTCGGTCAAAGTCATCGTTGTCATTGTCAGAGCCAAAAAATATCGTAACCTACAGTGAGATATATGTAAACTTATTAGCCTAATAAGAAAATGGATTAACCTAAAAATTCGAATTCTGGTAGGAGTTTTTTGGCCTACTTAAGACAGTCCTTGTGGACCACCCTCCCTTTAATTAGAACCGTCGTACCCAGGTCCGCTTCCACTGTTGCTTCAGTGAATAGGGGCGAAAGTTTATTTCCCAATCTCTTGTTGGATTTTAACCATACCTTCTCACCCACATTATATGTTTTCTGGACCCTGTTCTTATTTTGGTGCTCTAATGATTTTTCTTGTGCTGCCGTGATTTTCTCCTTTATTTTCATCGCATTCTCAATAGGGATTGAGTGGATAATTTCTATTGGCTTCTTTTTCGTAACCGAGTGAATCGACCTATTGTATTTTATTGTCGCGAGAAGGATATTGTCGACAGTGTCTTCAATGTGGTTTCCATTTTTAAGACAGCGACTTATATCCCCTAAAGTACCGTGAAAACGCTCGACCTGCCCGTTAGACGTGCTATGTAGGGGCGGCGCGTTCGCGATCACGATGTCAAAGTTATTCGACAGCATTGATCTAATGGTCTCTGAATTTAGAGATCTTTCGTTGTCACAGTAAATCGTCTTTGTTTTCGGGAAGACGTTTAGAAGTTGTAGAAGTGGAGCCTTTATGTCCACGATCGCGCGTGAACGAATGGGCTGGACGATTGCAAATTTAGAAAATTTGTCAATGCAAGTTAAAAAGTATTTCTTGTCAGTGGAGTAAATGTCTACGTGTAGCATTTCCCCGGCATATGACGGTATTGGGGTCTTCCCTATCTCTTGTCGGATTGGGTGACGATTGTGTTTACTCATAGCGCACACCCGACAGTTTGCCGCTATTTCCGTTGTAAGACGACCAATTTTTGGGAAAAAATAGTCCCGAAGTATTTGTTGCGCATTCTCTTGTGCCGCGCGGTGAGCACGATTATGCTCAGCTGTAGCGATTTCCCTTTGTTCTGTTGTGTTTGGGATGTCTATAACCATACTTTTTGAGTGTCGAAATGTAGTTGAGGGAAATTCCTCGACCAATTTGTGTTGGATAAAGGCCAGAATGGGAAGCTCGCAAAATATTGCGTTGGTCACCTCTGCGTTCACGGCTTCTTGCAGAGTTTGGAACAGTGAGTTCCGATCGGAAAACTGTATGACATGTCTGGTTTTTGTTTTAAACAGGATGTAAGTCCTGTGTTGTGGAATGGTGCTTTCCTCCAGTATTATCTGGTTTCGGAAGCAGTTGACTGGCTTGTCTGTCGTCTCAATTGTGTAAGTAAGAGACTCTTCGCTATGGATTGTAGCGACATCAGAATCTGCCGAATCTTCTAAAGCGTTGATATTTTGGCGAGACAAGGCGTCTGCTACAAAATTCTCTTTACCAGGCTTATAAATGATGTTAGCGTTATGCTCATCAATGAAAGCCTTCCAGCGTTTTATCTTAGCGTTCGGATTTTTTTCCGATACGGCAAAAGTTAAAGGCTGATGGTCTGTATAGATGTTTAAGTTTTTAACTCCGTACAGGTAGTTTCTGAGATTTTTCAATGCCCACACAATGGCGAGAAGCTCTCTCTCATTTGTGGCGAAATTAATCTCATTATCCCGCAATGTGCGCGAGATCATTGTAATCGGGCGGCCGCCCTGGGACAGCACTGCTCCGAGCCCGTAACCTGACGCATCTGTTGTAAGGTCAAATGGTTTTTTGAAATCGGGATATGACAACATCACATCCTCTGACGCTAGCATCTCCTTTAACCTGTTAAAGGAATTCAGTTGCTCTGAAGTAAGTTCGAGTTTAACCTTTCTCGAATGGTTGGCGCTTATTTTCCCGTTTTCACCTTTCAAGATCTCCGTTAGGGGTCTTGCGATGCTGGCGAAACCTGCAATAAAGCACCTATAATAACTTGCTAGCCCGAGAAATGATCGAAGGCTAAACAATGTTTTAGGTGGTTGAAAATCCTTTATGGCCTGTACTTTATCGGCCGACGTCTGGATTCCACCTCTGCATACGGTGAATCCCAAATATTCTACGCTCTTTTTAAAGAACTTAGATTTTTCTTGAGAAACCCGCATGCCTGCGTCCCTAAGGCTTTTCAAGACCCACTCAATATGCTTGACGTGGTCTTCCTTATTTGGGGAGAAAATTATTACGTCATCCACATAGACATAACAAGTTTTCCCAATTTGGTCCCTGAGGACGTCGTCTATTGCCCTCTGAAAAATACTAGGGGCGTTTTTTAACCCGAAGGGAAGTCTGCAAAATTCATACTTCCCGTTGTTTACAGAGAATGCTGTTTTTTCTCTGTCCCTTTCTATCAGTTCTATCTGATGAAATCCCGATTTGAGATCCAGTGTGGTAAAATACTGAGCCTCTCCTATATTTGCCAATATGGTAGAAATCGATGGGATAGGATATTTATCGTCGATTGTTTTTTGATTTAATTTCCGAAAATCAATTACTAGACGCTTTTTTTTATGACCGGAGTCGTCAACTCCTTTTTTGTCCACAACCCATATCGGGTTGTTATACGGTGATTTTGAGGGTCTAATTATGCCGTCCGCCAGAAGTTGTTTAACCTCTGCATTGACAAATTCAGACACGCCCATTGGGTATGGGTATAATTTAGAATATACTGGTTCGCCGTCCGTTCGGATTGTGGCGATAGTATTTATATTATAAGGCAGGGATTTGTTAACGTCTGCAAAGGCGTTAATCATCCGGTCAATCATACGATTGAAAGTGGGCCTGACCGCGGCGGGAACATCCGCGTCATTTATTTCGAAGTGGTTTACCTGTTGGCATATTGTGAACTCCATTTTTTCCATTCCCTGGTCATATTTAATGACATTGCTGTTTAGATCTATTTGGGCGTTGACTTTTTTTAACAAGTCAAGGCCAATTATGCCATCGAAGTCTTTCAATGAGTCTAGCATAAAAAAATATGATTTTACACCGAAGAGGTGAATGAGGCATTTCTGCTCAATTTTTGTGTGCCCGTGGATCGATTTTACCTGAAATGGGCTATCGACTGGCTTCCAATGTGCCAGTTCGGGAAGGGGTTTTATGTAATTTTTTGATGCTCCTGTGTCTATCAGAAGTTTTATTTCCCGCCCTGCAACCGTGCGTCTTACAAACGGGAGCAGGGACCTTCCACTAAAAAATTGCAATTTTCAGCACCTGACAGGTCGTCTTCGACCGCTTCTGCCTCGTGTTGCGAGTATGACTCATAACCACCTTCATTACTTTCTTCTTGTGGCAAGTGGTTAAGGTTTTGCTGGGTCCTCATTGATTGATCCCCATAGTTTGCATTGCCTCGATAACCCTGTGTGGGTTGTCTGAAGCGGGAGGAGGTATCTACCTCCATTGGTTCGGGGCCACGGCCCTGTGGTTTTTGGGATTGAAAGAGTTGCTTTGAACTGCTTGCTTTCTGTTGACCTTGGTTATTCTGAGTTTTTTGAAAATGGGGGTTCTTTTTTTGAAAACCGCCGTCATTTTCCTGTTGGCCGTTTTGACGCCAGTTTTGGGTCTTTTGGCTATTATTTTTCTGAGGTTTTTCTTCGAGGTGTTTTGCAAAACTGGCTGCAAAAATGCCTCTTTCGTTGCTTGATTCGGCTTCTTGTGCCAGAGCTAAAGCAGTTGGGAGATCTCCGGGCTGTGCCGGGAAGACGGCCCATCTCAGGGACTTTTTTAGTCCAGAGACAAAAGTGTGGAGAGCATCGCTCCTAAATTTTGCATTTAAAACAGCCGCTGCGGCTGGATCATGAGTCATTAAAGTTTTGTTTGTTAGAAGTGTGAGTTTTTTCTCAACTTCGTCATAGTATTTTAACAAAGAAAGGTCACCTTGCCTTAGCGTGCTTAATTGCTGTTGAATCACATGCACTGGCGTTTTGTCAGCGAATGTGAAATCCAATCTGGCAATTATTGCTTTAAAATTTAGCACTGTGCTGAATGAGGCCAGTACTGCGTCTGCTGAACCCCTTACCTTGTTGCGTATTATAGCAACTGCCTGATAGTGTCTGGAACTGCCATTATAAGGCTCAAATAGTTTGTAGGCTGCGCTGGCGGCCTGTCTCCATGAGACGTAGCCCTCCTGCTTCCCGTCAAATTCCGGGATGGACTTTACAATGTCCAGGGGTTCGTCGCACCTGATTCCTGGCACTATTTCTATTTCTGTGTAAGTCTCAATTTGGGGGGCTGCTCCCTTAAGTTCATTTAACTGTTCTGTTAGAGCAGCAAATTTTTGTTCAAAAATTTTTGTTTGATTTTCGAGGGCTTGACGCATCTGCGTTGCCAGTTCTGTTACTTGTTTGTCGGTCATTTTATTGTTTGCTCTATATTCTTTATAGGAGGTAATGTATTCTTCCTCGCTGCTGCAATCTGGACTACTTATACCTTGCATTCAAAATCGAAATCACTTTGTGTCAAAAATAATTTGATTGACTTAACAAAAATTAAATTGTTATATAAAAAAATTCTAGCGATGTAACAGAATACTCTTATTCAAGGGAAAATTTATATTTTTTATTTAGAGAGAAAATATTTCACACACTTATCTTGGCCAGCTGTGTAACATACACGAATAAGAATATTTTATATGTTTATTCTCTCTTTTTTTATTTGAATTG
>JBAMCI010000198.1:0-47378 GCA_037075265.1 Drosophila nigricruria | reverse complement strand
TCAAATTCGTCTTGTGCAAGAAACTCTTTCACTGCTTGCTGCTCACCCGCTCTTTATCAGTTGTTTGTTGTTGGACCCGCTCTCACGACTCACTAATCCTCTCTTTGTTTTTTTTTTATTATTTCCTTTTGATCAGTTTTTACGTTTCGGTTGCTTAACCCCAATTGCCAATATGACATGCTGCAGAAAATCATGCAATATTCGGCAAGTAGCTGATTCTGCACAATTTCAATTTGTTAGTTGCTGGTTATGTGAGAATATGATGCTCACAAAATGTGCTGGTCTCACCGGACGGGACTATGACAAAATCATGTCCACTGCCAAAATTGGTTGTGGTGGTTTACGCTGGTCGTGTCCAATTTGCTTGGAAAAACAATTAAATTTTTCCAAGATGTATAATGCAGTGCGAGTTCAATTTTTAAAAACTGAGTAGTATATCTAAACAGTTATCTAGTGACCTAGAAGCTGGTGAAAATTTACTAAATCAGTACAATTTTGATACTCCGGATTCTGAAATTATGACTCCTTCTCAGTTGGTACCCCATTCCGTACCAATACTGTCTCCTGATTTATTAGTGCCTTCCTCACCTTGCCCTGACTCGTTATTAGTTCCAATTGCTAATGACTTGTCGGACACACCTGTTGATAGTGTTATAATAGACACTCAAGAGCCTATGCAGGTTCCAATCAAAAAACTAAAAGCCTCCCCCGAATATTGCTCAAGCAACGAAAAATATTCCGACCTCTTCATCCACTCTTTCTATACCTACTTTATCTGTCGTTTCTCCTCGAAAGCAAGTTTTCCTATCTAGGCTTTCTTCTGACACGACATGTGAAGCTATATCCGCTTTTATTTCTAGTAAATCTGCAGCCAATGTTTTTATTTCGAAGTTTAATTTCGCGACTCCTCGTGAAATTGCTTCATTCAAAATCAATGTGTCCGCTGAATTTTTCACAACTATATGTGACTCCAAATTTTGGCCACCTTGTAGTTGAATAGACTTGCTGTGTTGGTGATCAGTAGTATATTAATTTTATTCTTCTGAGCCAGTGTGTTTATATACTGACTCATGCATAATTTCAACCCTTAAATCTAGCTTATCTATTGCTGACTTTGTAAGGCCCAGCATTGGTCCTTATCTATTCTTAGTCTATCGCAGAGTTTGTAAGGCTCAGCGTTGGTGTTTATGTACTCTTAACTTATCGCAGAGTTTGTAAGGCTCAGCGTTGGTCTTTATGTACTTAGCATATTTATAGATTCTATATGTGACCGTACTTCAACCTAGTCGTTAAGTGCGTAGATGACATGTTTATGATCTTCGGCTATTTCTGTATGTTCATGCCTGAACATTCTGCGGGGGCCAGAAAATGTGACAGTCAGCAATTGATGTCTCTGGTTTCTTTTCTTAATTATATACAGGAAAATAAAAACTATTAAAATTATTATTAATCCTAACGATATGTGTCCATATTCATCGTGTGGAAGACCAGATCCTCAATATGTACTTTTTGACTGTATAATTCGTTTATGTTTTGTTGTAGCCGTTGTAGTTCTACTGAGTTGTTTACTACAATGTGTTGAAGTGGCGTCGGAACTCATGTGTTGTTGCGGTCAATTGGTTTGAGGGAAAAGTGGCGAGTACCTCGCAGTATCTGTTGACGTTACCTCTTGTGGCGTTATGATGTTGATTTTACCTATCCTGGCCGAACATCCAGCAGACAGTTCGGTTATGCCTTGGTTAGGTAAAAGGGTCATCTCCTGTAGTTTCCGCATATGATATGGGCTGACTTCTTCTCAAATACTTTAAAGAGCCACCGGTTTTTTCGGTTCAGTTTTTTTTAACAAAAGTGTCCACCTCGTACTCGATCATTTTGCACGGTTGCTTGTTGCTCGGTTTTAAAGGAGATATTTCACAACTTTCGTCATCTGCATCTTTCCATGCCCAACTTCCCTCACATACGTACATGTCCTCGTCTTCGTGCCGACAACGACTTACTTCTGTTTCAGTCATTGAGTGATACGCATTTGTCTCTCAGTATTGAAGATAATGAACTTAGCTTTATCTTTTGGAATACATCTTTCTTCCATCGAGCACTAGTGGTATATGTACTGCTTCGAAGAGAGGTGGCATGCTGATTGATATATATTGGCAGTCTTGCGTCTATGACTAGCATGTTGTCCTTGAATATCGCTTGTGCCTTCATTAGCTTGTACACTAATTGAAGCCGCTTTGCACAATTTCCGCCCGGAAGGAGATGGTTTCTTTTGAGCTTCTTTTTGAATGTGGTCGAGTTCGGTCAGCATTTTTATTTGGTTCGACCAGCGACGGGTGAACTCTTCTTCGTGGTTAATGTCCGTCACAAGGGCGACTGAAGGTCTTCGAGTTTCATCAATCCAGTTTCGTACGTTCGATTAATATGAAGAATTTTACAGAGCCTTTGTAAATGAAGAAGTTCCCTTTCATTGTGTTTGCCATCTTGTTTATTTCCAGTGTGACTTTTTCAAAGCTTTTATTTACCTCTTCTGTGGTAGCTCTCACTAGGTTTGAGGTAGCATTGATTATTGATGTCTGGTTGCTGACATAATCATTTAGGCGTTTTTCGTTTTTGATAATTCTCTGCATGTTCTCTCTCTTTTAATTCTATTTGCAGTGCTAATCTCGCAAAACGTTATAAACCGTTTTTCCTATCCGCTGTTTGGGTGATGATTTTATTTTTCTCCTTTATATTTTTTATTTTTGACTTTATAGTTTGGCTCACTGTTGTACAATATTCGTCGTATTCACCCAATTTTTGCAAATGATGTCCGTTTTACTCATGAGCTCATCCGCTTGCTTCAAAACTTCGAAGTATGCTTGCATGTTGTAGTAAAACAGTAACTGCCAGCTTTTAACGACACGACTTCTACCTTTCCAAGATTGTCCATTAACATTGCTGTGTGTTGATCCATATCCTGGATTTTTTGCCGTGCTTGTATTTGTGCCAGTTATTATGGTGGTACTTGCTACTTGCAATATTATTAGCATGCTGAAAATCGTCGCTTTTCCTGTCGTCAACTTTGCTGATCGTGTTTTCGTCCGTTCTTTTGGAGGCTCGGCTTGCTTATCCTTATCTTGAGTCGGTAGCAAACAGATCTTGTTAATTGATCTTACGACTTCACCCATATTTGTTTTTACTGTTACTACTCGAACTTTATCATCTTGTCCTTTTTAACGTTTTCGTTATCTTTCCCATGGGCCATCTAGCGGGATGCGTGTTTTCTTGTTTTAGTAAAACAAGCTGGCCTTCCATGGGGTTTGATTTTTATACCCTGAACCCATTGAAAATGGGAAATCAGGGTATAATGGTTTTGTTAAAATGTATGTAACAGGCAGAAGGAGGCGTGGCAGACCCCATAAAGTATATATATTCTTGATCAGGGCGACGAGCCGAGTTGATTTATCCCTGTCCGGCTGTCCGTCCGTCCGTCTGTCCGTCTCTCCGTCTGTCCGTCTGTCCGTATGCTTGAACGCGTTGATCTCAGAATCTATAAGAGCTAGAGACTTAAAATTTTTTATGTAGGTTCGTGTATAGCACGCGCAGATCGAGTTTGTTCGATAACGTTTATCGTTTTAATGTTATCGATTAAAAACGAAATCGAAATACAGTTAATTAAATTATATCTCCTACATCTTTATAGCTAGAGCTTCCTTATTTTGTATTTGGTTGCATGTCTGATTTATACAATTTAGATTTTTGTTATATTTTGGATGCTACGCCCCCTTCGCCCCCAATTTTCAAAAAACCTATTTCAAGTACTAGAGACTTGTGCTTAAGCCAAATACACACATATAATTGACGTAATCACACTCTGAAAGTTTGATTAAAAAAGTCCATCTACAAAGAACTTATTCAACAATTAAGTTTTCATAACATAGCCTTACTGTAGTCCGAGCGCAGTCGCTGCGTAAACTGCGCAGTCAGCAGAGCGCGTGCTTATGCGTGCGTGCGTATGTGTATGTATGTGTGTGTATGTGTTCCTCGTAATGTATACATATTAAGAGAAGTGTAGAACGTTTGGAAAAGTCGGGAACTCCCGACTAGAGCTTTCTTACTTGTTCTTGCTGCCATTTTGTTCGCTGTTGTAGTGATGCCAAGTATTGATCTCTCCAATTTCTCCAGAATTCTCCTCTGATGCGTTGTATGTGTCTCCATCTGCCTAAAGACCCGATTTTCCGATGTTCATCAAAGTGCTCTGGAGCTCCAATAAAGTGGTCGTCCGGTCACTTGACCGGGTGCCAAAATGTCGTCTCCATCCGTGTCACCATTTACAGGAGACCAGGGGACGTGAGTTTAGCACTGCTTCAATTTGGTAGAGCAGTGTTGTAAATTCCTCAAATGTAAAGCTGTTATCGCCCATGTCCCGCTTCAGGTGGTGTTTCACCGACTGTACTCCAGCTTCCCATAATCCTCCCATGTGGGGGCTTGCCGGCCTTCTTTTTCGAGCAGTGGCGCAAGACTGCTATTTGCTTCCTATAGCGGCCGACAAGATCCTTATCTAGTATTCTAGCGGCACCGACGAAATTTGTGCCCGTTGTCAAGATAATAATCAATCAATACAAATGTTCACTCTTGCCGTGTCTGGCGAAGAATTGGCGTAGCGCCTCTAGAAACTTATCTGATGATAAGTCACTGACGGCTTCCAGATGCATTGCCTTTGTGGGCATACATACAAATAGGCATATGTACCCTTTATACGATTTTTGACCTCTTCCTCTGGAACAGCGAATTTGAAACGGTCCAGCGTAGTCGATGCCAGTGTTTTGGAACGGGTAATCTCCAGTTACTCGATACACTGGCAAATTTCCCATCAGTTGACTGGCCATTTCCTGTTTATACCTAATGCAGGTAACACATTCACATAGATATTGTTTCAATGTGTTCCGCAAGCCAAAAATCCAGAACTCCCTTCGAATAACGTTCCTTATCAGTTTCAGACCGCCGTGTAGGGTTTCCTTATGGGCGTTGTTTATTATCAGCCAAGCAAACTGTGATTTTCCAAGTATAATTGGGTGTTTCACATTGTATGGCACCATTGCATTTTTAAGACGGCCTCCCCCACGTAATACCAAAATCAAGTTGTTGTTGTAATTTTACAACAAATGTTTTGGCCTCCTTTAATTCGTCGACTGTGAGATAAGTCGACTGCTGCTTCTTCCCTCGTAGTTTTGCTATAAAGCGTAATACGTAAGTAATTACGCTTGTTAACTTATTAATTGACGAATACTTTGTTAGGAGTGGGATCAGGTAGTTATACTCATTCACAAAGTGAAATGAGTATATTGGTTTTGTGCAATGTCCGTCACGCTGTCCGTCCGTCTGTCCGTCCGTCCGTCTGTCCGTATGAACGCAAACCATTTGCACAGTTTTGAAGCTAGAGAGTTGAAATTTGGAATATATACTCGTGTATACCCTCGAATTATAAAGTGTAAAGATTTTCCCGATAAGCCCACTAGGGGCGTGGCAAATCGGAAAATGCATTTTCCGATATCTCAGAAACACTACTTCTAGAAGTGCTAGAGAGTTGCGATTTGGAATGTAGACTCGTGTTGAGAACCTGAGATCAAAAAGTTATAGCGGATATATCTACGCCCATTGGGGGCGTGGCAAATCGGGTAAAACTGTATCTTCTACAGTTTTAAAGCTAGAATGCCCAAATTTGGCACGTAGTTTACTGCTACGAACCTACGAAGATCAACCGAAAATCTATATATCCACGCCTACTAGGGGCGTGGCAAATCGGATCAGACTATATAGTGATTTTTCAAATTCTGTAATATTTTGAGCACTATTGATGATAGAGACTTGAAATTTGGTATATATACTCGAGTTGAAAACCCAAGATGAAAAAGATATGGCGGATATATCTACGCCCATAGGGGGGCTTGACAAACCGCAAAAGCTTATAGCTCCTACAGTTTTAGAGCTAGAAGCTTCAAAATTAGATGGTTGAGTTACTAATGAGCTCCTTTATCGATAACCCAAAAATAATTTTTACGCCCCTTATGGGGCATGCCCGGCTAAAAATACCCTGTAATTTTCGCATTTTTGAAGTGTAAGTATCTAAATTTCACACTTACGTTACCCTTCACTACTTCTAAGAACTGGCCACAAATTATGTGTCTACGCCCACTGGGGGCGTGGCAAATCGGGAAAAACTGTACGTTTTTCCGATTCTCAGTGAGAAAATCAAAATTTTATGACGATATTACTGCTGATCTCCTCTATTGATTTCCAAAAAATTATATATGTACAAACCAATTGTGGGCGTGGCAATGGGCGTGATCTGTGCGGGTGTGAATGAGTATCCCGCAGTCGGTAACGCCTGACTGCAACGTTCTTACTTGTTTTCTTTTGTGGTTAGAATTGCTACTATAACCGATTCTGGGTCTTCAAATTGCAGCCACTGATTTGACTGTTTTGTCAACCACTCAGGTCCCTTCCACCATATGTCGCATGCTGCTAAGTGCTTCGGAGAAATTCCTCTTGAGGCGACGTCTGCTGGGTTGTCTGCTGATCTCACGTATTTCCATTCGACGTTAGGCAGTTTTTTGTTTATTTCGTCTACTCTAGTTTTGACGAATTTATCTTTACTACGTTTGTTCTTTATCCAGGCAAGCGTAATTTGTGAATCACTCCATGCTTGTATTTTGGTGTGATTTCCTACTATTGCTTGTATTTTTGCCAATAGTTTGCTTAATAAGTGAGCTGCACAAAGCTATAATTTTGGGATAGTTTTTTTGTTTTTATTGGGTTCACTTTGCGTTTTGCAGCCAGCAAAGTGATTTTGGCTCCAACCTTTGTATACACCACTGCTGCATACGCCTTTTCTGATGCGTCGCAAAACCCATGTAGTTCCATTGCATCAGTGCCCGATTTTCCAGACCAGCGCGGTATATTAATTTTTCTAAATCTGGCAATGCGCTTGCGTATTCTTGCCAATAATTGACCAGACTAGGCTCTAGTTCTGCGTCCCAAGTTAGCGGCAGTTTCCACAGCTCCTGTATGAAGCATTTTCCTTGCAATGTAACTGGTGTTAGCCAACCCAGTGGATCAAAGATTCTTGCCAATTGAGATAAAATTAGACGCTTTGTAATGCGCACTAATTTTGGGCAATCGACAACAAATGTAAATATATCTTTTTTGGGGTCCCATTGTAGTCCAACGGTTTTTATTGACTCGTCCTTGTGAATCATAATTTTTTCTGTTGAGTCGCCATCTTTAATTCCAGCAATGATCCTGTCATCATTTGATACCCATTTTCTCAAATGCATGCCAGCCTTTTCCATTATGCTCCTAAGTGTTGTTTGCGTGTTGATGCAATCGCCTATTGAGTCGCCACCAGTGATGACGTCATCCATGTAGAAGTCTTCTTTAATTGTTATCATTAGTTGCTGGTTGCCTTGGCAATGTCGGGTTGCCAATTCTTGAAGACAGCGGACTGCTAAAAATGGCGCAGCTGACGTCCCGTATGTTAGTGTAGTCAGCTTGAACTCCTTGATTGGCATCTTTTGGTCGTCTCTCCAGAGGATGTATTGATATTCCTGATCTTCTTTGGCGATTTTAATCTGACGATACATTTTCTCGATGTCAGCTGTCATTACATATTTCCATTGCCGCCACTTGATCAAAATATCAAAGATATCTTTTTGTATTTTAGGGCCGACTAGCATTACATCATTGAGACTTAGTCCATTCGAAGTTTTTGCTGAAGCGTCAAATACTACTCTCAATTTAGTAGTAAGGCTGTTTGGTCTGATTACCGCTTGATGTGGCATGTAGTATTTGCCTTGGCCAATGGTGTCTACCGGTTCCATATGTCCTAGCTTCAGGTATTGTTCCATAAAGGCACTGTATTCCGTGAAGATTTGCGGATTTTTATTGAATTTGTTCTCCATTTGCAGTAGTCTTGCCATAGCCTGTTTTCGAGAGTTTCCTAACTCGACATTTTTTCTGAATGGTATGGAGACTACTAGCCGGCCTTCTTCATCCCTTGTGGTTGTCTCTTGGAACACCTATTCGCAATCAGTGTTTTCTTCTGAATCGCTGGTGTCACTTTCAAGTTCCCAGAAGCGCTCGAGGTCGTCCAGGCACATCGTTGTTGCTGCGCTGATTACCTTTTTGCTTGGTGATCTGTTTATGTTGCCGGAGACAATCCATCCAAACTCTGTCTTTTGTCCCAGAGTTTCTTATTGTTATATGTACATACAGAAGGCATACACATTGGAATGCGCTTGGGACGGAACGGTCAAAACGTCATATTACGGCACTTGGCGGTGGTTATATTATGTAATCAAAGCGACAAAGTGTCTCTTTGTTTATGTGCTTGATAATCTAACATATAGTTTGGGAACGAATAAAACATATTTGTAGCAAGAAATGAATCAAAATTTAAATACAGTTTTTTTATTTCATTATTTAACTATACATTACAAAAAAAATTATATTAATATGTTGATTAGTTTAAGATCTACAACTAAAAATTCATAAAAAATCACTTTTTTTGGCTCCAATAAAGTCTTCGTACAGTAATGCTAAATCATTATAAAAAATTCTTAAAAATTAACCAAAATTTAATTTTTGTTGTTGTCCATCAATGATCTCTAGCTTTCCAACACCACCACCAGCCATACAGCCCCATACGTTCGAGAGTTCTCAGTTGAAAGTGTTTGACGTGCTTTGTTTGTGCTCCTTAATTTATTTCAGTTTTGAATATTTTTTGGCTTTAAAATTACACTTTTTTGTAATTCAGCCATCAGGCTTTGTTTTTCACTGTGCAAGAAATAATCCACGGTGCTTTGTACTATTATAATTGTGTTTCTATTTTGAAAGTTTTGCCAGCGTCGCTAATTTGTTTTGTTACATTTGCATTTACTTCTTTGGCGCTCTCCTCTTTTGTTTGGGTTTATTTTTACACTTGTGCATATTTGTTAGTGTTATCACTCACACTCATACTTGAGTTGTTTGTGTTTCTCACTAAGTCAAATTCGTCTTGTGCAAGAAACTCTTTCACTGCTTGCTGCTCACCCGCTCTTTATCAGTTGTTTGTTGTTGGACCCGCTCTCATGACTCACTAATCCTCTCTTTGTTTTTTTTTTTATTATTTCCTTTTGATCAGTTTTTACGTTTCGGTTGCTTAACCCCAATTTCCAATATGACATGCTGCAAAAAATCATGCAATATTCGGCAAGTAGCTGATTCTGCACAATTTCAATTTGTTAGTTGCTGGTTATGTGAGAATATGATGCTCACAAAATGTGCTGGTCTCACCGGACGGGACTATGACAAAATCATGTCCACTGCCAAAATTGGTTGTGGTGGTTTACGCTGGTCGTGTCCAATTTGCTTGGAAAAACAATTAAATTTTTTCAAGATGTATAATGCAGTGCGAGTTCAATTTTAAAACTGAGTAGTATATCTAAACAGTTATCTAGTGACCTAGAAGCTGGTGAAAATTTACTAAATCAGTACAATTTTGATACTCCGGATTCTGAAATTATGACTCCTTCTCAGTTGGTACCCCATTCCGTACCAATACTGTCTCCTGATTTATTAGTGCCTTCCTCACCTTGCCCTGACTCGTTATTAGTTCCAATTGCTAATGACTTGTCGGACACACCTGTTGATAGTGTTATAATAGACACTCAAGAGCCTATGCAGGTTCCAATCAAAAAACTAAAAGCCTCCCCGAATATTGCTCAAGCAACGAAAAATATTCCGACCTCTTCATCCACTCTTTCTATACCTACTTTATCTGTCGTTTCTCCTCGAAAGCAAGTTTTCCTATCTAGGCTTTCTTCTGACACGACATGTGAAGCTATATCTGCTTTTATTTCTAGTAAATCTGCAGCCAATGTTTTTATTTCGAAGTTTAATTTCGCGACTCCTCGTGAAATTGCTTCATTCAAAATCAATGTGTCCGCTGAATTTTTCACAACTATATGTGACTCCAAATTTTGGCCACCTTGTAGTTGAATAGACTTGCTGTGTTGGTGATCAGTAGTATATTAATTTTATTCTTCTGAGCCAGTGTATTTATATACTGACTCATGCATAATTTCAACCCTTAAATCTAGCTTATCTATTGCTGACTTTGTAAGGCCCAGCATTGGTCCTTATCTATTCTTAGTCTATCGCAGAGTTTGTAAGGCTCAGCGTTGGTGTTTATGTACTCTTAACTTATCGCAGAGTTTGTAAGGCTCAGCGTTGGTCTTTATGTACTTAGCATATTTATAGATTCTATATGTGACCGTACTTCAACCTAGTCGTTAAGTGCGTAGATGACATGTTTATGATCTTCGGCTATTTCTGTATGTTCATGCCTGAACATTCTGCGGGGGGCCAGAAAATGTGACAGTCAGCAATTGATGTCTCTGGTTTCTTTTCTTAATTATATACAGGAAAATAAAAACTATTAAAATTATTATTAATCCTAACGATATGTGTCCATTCATCGTGTGGAAGACCAGATCCTCAATATGTACTTTTTGACTGTATAATTCGTTTATGTTTTGTTGTAGCCGTTGTAGTTCTACTGAGTTGTTTACTACAATGTGTTGAAGTGGCGTCGGAACTCATGTGTTGTTGTGGTCAATTATTTTGAGGAAAAGTGGCGAGTACCTCGCAGTATCTGTTGACGTTACCTCTTGTGGCGTTATGATGTTGATTTTACCTATCCTGGCCGAACATCCAGCAGACAGTTCGATTATGCCTTGGTTAGGTAAAAGGGTCATCTCCTCGTAGTTTCCGCATATGATATGGGCTGACTTCTTCTCAAATACTTTAAAGAGCCACCGGTTTTTCGGTTCAGTTTTTTTAACAAAAGTGTCCACCTCGTACTCGATCATTTTGCACGGTTGCTTGTTGCTCGGTTTTAAAGGAGATATTTCACAACTTTCGTCATCTGCATCTTTCCATGCCCAACTTCCCTCACATACGTACGTGTCCTCGTCTTCGTGCCGACAACGACTTACTTCTGTTTCAGTCATTGAGTGATACGCATTTATCTCAGTATTGAAGATAATGAATTTAGCTTTATCTTTTGGAATCATCTTTCTTCCATCGAGCACGAGTGGTATATGTACTGCTTCGAAGAGAGTGGCATGCTGATTGATATATATTGGCAGTCTTGCGTCTATGACTAGCATGTTGTCCTTGAATATCGCTTGTGCCTTCATTAGCTTGTACACTAATTGAAGCCGCTTTGCAGAATTTCCGCCCGGAAGGAGATGGTTTCTTTTGAGCTTCTTTTGAATGTGGTCGAGTTCGGTCAGCATTTTATTTGGTTCGACCAGCGACGGGTGAACTCTTCCGTGGTTAATGTCCGTCACAAGGGCGACTGAAG
Organism: Drosophila nigricruria; assembly: GCA_037075265.1. Lineage (NCBI taxonomy): Eukaryota > Metazoa > Arthropoda > Insecta > Diptera > Drosophilidae > Drosophila > Drosophila nigricruria. Next base: position 35,995 of record JBAMCI010000198.1, on the reverse strand, counting down.
GTCTTCGGTTTCATCAATCCAGTTTCGTACGTTCGATTAACATGAAGAATTTTACAGAGCCTTTGTAAATGAAGAAGTTCCCTTTCATTGTGTTTGCCATCTTGTTTATTTCCAGTGTGACTTTTTCAAAGCTTTTATTTACCTCTTCTGTGGTAGCTCTCACTAGGTTTGAGGTTGCATTGATTATTGATGTCTGGTTGCTGACATAATCATTTAGGCGTTTTTCGTTTTTGATAATTGTCTGCATGTTCTCTTTAATTCTATTTGCAGTGCCAATGTCAAAAAACGTTATAAACCGTTTTTCCTATCCGCTGTTTGGGTGATGATTTTATTTTTCTCCTTTATATTTTTTATTTTTGACTTTATAGTTTGGCTCACTGTTGTACAATATTCGTCGTATTCACCCAATTTTTCGCAAATGATGTCCGTTTTACTCATGAGCTCATCCGCTTGCTTCAAAACTTCGAAGTATGCTTGCATGTTGTAGTAAAACAGTAACTGCCAGCTTGACGACACGACTTCTACCTTTCCAAGATTGTCCATTAACATTGCTGTGTGTTGATCCATATCCTGGATTTTTGCCGTGCTTGTATTTGTGCCAGTTATTATGGTGGTACTTGCTACTTGCAATATTATTAGCATGCTGAAAATCGTCGCTTTTCCCTGTCGTCAACTTTGCTGATCGTGTTTTCGTCCGTTCTTTTGGAGGCTCGGCTTGCTTATCCTTATCTTGAGTCGGTAGCAAACAGATCTTGTTAATTGATCTTTTGACTTCACCCATATTTGTTTTTACTGTTACTACTCGAACTTTATCATCTTGTCCTTTTGTAGTTTTCGTTATCTTTCCCATGGGCCATCTAGCGGGATGCGTGTTTTCTTGTTTTAGTAAAACAAGCTGGCCTTCCATGGGGTTTGATTTTTATACCCTGAACCCATTGAAAATGGGAAATCAGGGTATAATGGTTTTGTTAAAATGTATGTAACAGGCAGAAGGAGGCGTGGCAGACCCCATAAAGTATATATATTCTTGATCAGGGCGACGAGCTGAGTTGATTTATCCCTGTCCGGCTGTCCGTCCGTCCGTCTGTCCGTCTCTCCGTCTGTCCGTCTGTCCGTATGCTTGAACGCGTTGATCTCAGAATCTATAAGAGCTAGAGACTTAAAATTTTTTATGTAGGTTCGTGTATAGCACGCGCAGATCGAGTTTGTTCGATAACGTTTATCGTTTTAATGTTATCGATTAAAAACGAAATCGAAATACAGTAATTAAATTATATCTCCTACATCTTTATAGCTAGAGACTCCTTATTTTGTATTTGGTTGCATGTGTGTTTTATACAATTTAGATTTTTGTTATATTTTGGATGCTACGCCCCCTTCGCCCCCAATTTTCAAAAAACCTATTTCAAGTACTAGAGACTTGTGCTTCGGCAAATACACACATATAATTGACGTAATCACACTCTGAAAGTTTGATTAAAAAAGTCCATCTACAAAGAAACTTATTCAACAATTAAGTTTTCATAACATAGCCTTACTGTAGTCCGAGCGCAGTCGCTGCGTAAACTGCGCAGTCAGCAGAGCGCGTGCTTATGCGTGCGTGCGTATGTGTATGTATGTGTGTGTATGTGTTCCTCGTAATGTATACATATTAAGAGAAGTGTAGAACGTTTGGAAAAGTCGGGTACTCCCGACTAGAGCTTTCTTACTTGTTCTTGCTGCCATTTTGTTCGCTGTTGTAGTGATGCCAAGTATTCATCTCTCCAATTTCTCCAGAATTCTCCTCTGATGCGTTGTATGTGTCTCCATCTGCCTAAAGACCCGATTTTCCGATGTTCATCAAAGTGCTCTGGAGCTCCAATAAGTGGTCGTCCGGTCACTTGACCGGGTGTCAAAATGTCGTCTCCATCCGTGTCACTATTTAAGGTGACCAGGGGACGTGAGTTTAGCACTGCTTCAATTTGGTAGAGCAGTGTTGTAAATTCCTCAAATGTAAAGCTGTTATCGCCGATGACCCGCTTCAGGTGGTGTTTCACCGACTTTACTCCAGCTTCCCATAATCCTCCCATGTGGGGGCTTGCCGGCCTTCTTTTTCGAGCAGTGGCGCAAGACTGCTATTTGCTTTTATAGCGGCGACAAGATCCTTATCTAGTATTCTAGCGGCACCGACGAAATTTGTGCCGTTGTCAGATAATAATCAATCAATACAAATGTTCACTCTTGCCGTGTCTGGCGAAGAATTGGCGTAGCGCCTCTAGAAACTTATCTGATGATAAGTCACTGACGGCTTCCAGATGCATTGCCTTTGTGGGCATACATACAAATAGGCATATGTACCCTTTATACGATTTTTGACCTCTTCCTCTGGAACAGCGAATTTGAAACGGTCCAGCGTAGTCGATGCCAGTGTTTTGGAACGGGTAATCTCCAGTTACTCGATACACTGGCAAATTTCCCATCAGTTGACTGGCCATTTCCTGTTTATACCTAATGCAGGTAACACATTCACATAGATATTGTTTCAATGTGTTCCGCAAGCCAAAAATCCAGAACTCCCTTCGAATAACGTTCCTTATCAGTTTCAGACCGCCGTGTAGGGTTTCCTTATGGGCGTTGTTTATTATCAGCCAAGCAAACTGTGATTTTCCAAGTATAATTGGGTGTTTCACATTGTATGGCACCATTGCATTTTTAAGACGGCCTCCCACACGTAATACCAAAATCAAGTTGTTGTTGTAATTTTACAACAAATGTTTTGGCCTCCTTTAATTCGTCGACTGTGAGATAAGTCGACTGCTGCTTCTTCCCTCGTAGTTTTGCTATAAAGCGTAATACGTAAGTAATTACGCTTGTTAACTTATTAATTGACGAATACTTTGTTAGGAGTGGGATCAGGTAGTTATACTCATTCACAAAGTGAAATGAGTATATTGGTTTTGTGCAATGTCCGTCACGCTGTCCGTCCGTCTGTCCGTCCGTCCGTCTGTCCGTATGAACGCAAACCATTTGCACAGTTTTGAAGCTAGAGAGTTGAAATTTGGAATATATACTCGTGTATACCCTCGAATTATAAAGTGTAAAGATTTTCCCGATAAGCCCACTAGGGGCGTGGCAAATCGGAAAATGCATTTTCCGATATCTCAGAAACACTACTTCTAGAAGTGCTAGAGAGTTGCGATTTGGAATGTAGACTCGTGTTGAGAACCTGAGATCAAAAAGTTATAGCGGATATATCTACGCCCATTGGGGGCGTGGCAAATCGGGTAAAACTGTATCTTCTACAGTTTTAAAGCTAGAATGCCCAAATTTGGCACGTAGTTTACTGCTACGAACCTATGAAGATCAACCGAAAATCTATATATCCACGCCTACTAGGGGCGTGGCAAATCGGATCAGACTATATAGTGATTTTTCAAATTCTGTAATATTTTGAGCACTATTGATGATAGAGACTTGAAATTTGGTATATATACTCGAGTTGAAAACCCAAGATGAAAAAGATATGGCGGATATATCTACGCCCATAGGGGGCTTGACAAACCGCAAAAGCTTATAGCTCCTACAGTTTTAGAGCTAGAAGCTTCAAAATTAGATGGTTGAGTTACTAATGAGCTCCTTTATCGATAACCCAAAAATAATTTTTACGCCCCTTATGGGGCATGCCCGGCTAAAAATACCCTGTAATTTTCGCATTTTTGAAGTGTAAGTATCTAAATTTCACACTTACGTTACCCTTCACTACTTCTAAGAACTGGCCACAAATTATGTGTCTACGCCCACTGGGGGCGTGGCAAATCGGGAAAAACTGTACGTTTTTCCGATTCTCAGTGAGAAAATCAAAATTTTATGACGATATTACTGCTGATCTCCTCTATTGATTTCCAAAAAATTATATATGTACAAACCAATTGTGGGCGTGGCAATGGGCGTGATCTGTGCGGGTGTGAATGAGTATCCCGCAGTCGGTAACGCCTGACTGCAACGTTCTTACTTGTTTTCTTTTGTGGTTAGAATTGCTACTATAACCGATTCTGGGTCTTCAAATTGCAGCCACTGATTTGACTGTTTTGTCAACCACTCAGGTCCCTTCCACCATATGTCGCATGCTGCTAAGTGCTTCGGAGAAATTCCTCTTGAGGCGACGTCTGCTGGGTTGTCTGCTGATCTCACGTATTTCCATTCGACGTTAGGCAGTTTTTTGTTTATTTCGTCTACTCTAGTTTTGACGAATTTATCTTTACTACGTTTGTTCTTTATCCAGGCAAGCGTAATTTGTGAATCACTCCATGCTTGTATTTTGGTGTGATTTCCTACTATTGCTTGTATTTTTGCCAATAGTTTGCTTAATAAGTGAGCTGCACAAAGCTATAATTTTGGGATAGTTTTTTTGTTTTTATTGGGTTCACTTTGCGTTTTGCAGCCAGCAAAGTGATTTTGGCTCCAACCTTTGTATACACCACTGCTGCATACGCCTTTTCTGATGCGTCGCAAAACCCATGTAGTTCCATTGCATCAGTGCCCGATTTTCCAGACCAGCGCGGTATATTAATTTTTTCTAAATCTGGCAATGCGCTTGCGTATTCTTGCCAATAATTGACCAGACTAGGCTCTAGTTCTGCGTCCCAAGTTAGCGGCAGTTTCCACAGCTCCTGTATGAAGCATTTTCCTTGCAATGTAACTGGTGTTAGCCAACCCAGTGGATCAAAGATTCTTGCCAATTGAGATAAAATTAGACGCTTTGTAATGCGCACTAATTTTGGGCAATCGACAACAAATGTAAATATATCTTTTTTGGGGTCCCATTGTAGTCCAACGGTTTTTATTGACTCGTCCTTGTGAATCATAATTTTTTCTGTTGAGTCGCCATCTTTAATTCCAGCAATGATCCTGTCATCATTTGATACCCATTTTCTCAAATGCATGCCAGCCTTTTCCATTATGCTCCTAAGTGTTGTTTGCGTGTTGATGCAATCGCCTATTGAGTCGCCACCAGTGATGACGTCATCCATGTAGAAGTCTTCTTTAATTGTTATCATTAGTTGCTGGTTGCCTTGGCAATGTCGGGTTGCCAATTCTTGAAGACAGCGGACTGCTAAAAATGGCGCAGCTGACGTCCCGTATGTTAGTGTAGTCAGCTTGAACTCCTTGATTGGCATCTTTTGGTCGTCTCTCCAGAGGATGTATTGATATTCCTGATCTTCTTTGGCGATTTTAATCTGACGATACATTTTCTCGATGTCAGCTGTCATTACATATTTCCATTGCCGCCACTTGATCAAAATATCAAAGATATCTTTTTGTATTTTAGGGCCGACTAGCTTTACATCATTGAGACTTAGTCCATTCGAAGTTTTTGCTGAAGCGTCAAATACTACTCTCAATTTAGTAGTAAGGCTGTTTGGTCTGATTACCGCTTGATGTGGCATGTAGTATTTGCCTTGGCCAATGGTGTCTACCGGTTCCATATGTCCTAGCTTCAGGTATTGTTCCATAAAGGCACTGTATTCCGTGAAGATTTGCGGATTTTTATTGAATTTGTTCTCCATTTGCAGTAGTCTTGCCATAGCCTGTTTTCGAGAGTTTCCTAACTCGACATTTTTTCTGAATGGTATGGAGACTACTAGCCGGCCTTCTTCATCCCTTGTGGTTGTCTCTTGGAACACCTATTCGCAATCAGTGTTTTCTTCTGGTGTCACTTTCAAGTTCCCAGAAGCGCTCGAGGTCGTCCAGGCACATCGTTGTTGCTGCGCTGATTACCTTTTTGCTTGGTGATCTGTTTATGTTGCCGGAGACAATCCATCCAAACTCTGTCTTTTGTCCCAGAGTTTCTTATTGTTATATGTACATACAGAAGGCATACACATTGGAATGCGCTTGGGACGGAACGGTCAAAACGTCATATTACGGCACTTGGCGGTGGTTATATTATGTAATCAAAGCGACAAAGTGTCTCTTTGTTTATGTGCTTGATAATCTAACATATAGTTTGGGAACGAATAAAACATATTTGTAGCAAGAAATGAATCAAAATTTAAATACAGTTTTTTTATTTCATTATTTAACTATACATTACAAAAAAAATTATATTAATATGTTGATTAGTTTAAGATCTACAACTAAAAATTCATAAAAAATCACTTTTTTTTGGCTCCAATAAAGTCTTCGTACAGTAATGCTAAATCATTATAAAAAATTCTTAAAAATTAACCAAAATTTAATTTTTGTTGTTGTCCATCAATGATCTCTAGCTTTCCAACACCACCACCAGCCATACAGCCCCATACGTTCGAGAGTTCTCAGTTGAAAGTGTTTGACGTGCTTTGTTTGTGCTCCTTAATTTATTTCAGTTTTGAATATTTTTTGGCTTTAAAATTACACTTTTTTGTAATTCAGCCATCAGGCTTTGTTTTTCACTGTGCAAGAAATAATCCACGGTGCTTTGTACTATTATAATTGTGTTTCTATTTTGAAAGTTTTGCCAGCGTCGCTAATTTGTTTTGTTACATTTGCATTTACTTCTTTGGCGCTCTCCTCTTTTGTTTGGGTTTATTTTTACACTTGTGCATATTTGTTAGTGTTATCACTCACACTCATACTTGAGTTGTTTGTGTTTCTCACTAAGTCAAATTCGTCTTGTGCAAGAAACTCTTTCACTGCTTGCTGCTCACCCGCTCTTTATCAGTTGTTTGTTGTTGGACCCGCTCTCATGACTCACTAATCCTCTCTTTGTTTTTTTTTTATTATTTCCTTTTGATCAGTTTTTACGTTTCGGTTGCTTAACCCCAATTTCCAATATGACATGCTGCAAAAAATCATGCAATATTCGGCAAGTAGCTGATTCTGCACAATTTCAATTTGTTAGTTGCTGGTTATGTGAGAATATGATGCTCACAAAATGTGCTGGTCTCACCGGACGGGACTATGACAAAATCATGTCCACTGCCAAAATTGGTTGTGGTGGTTTACGCTGGTCGTGTCCAATTTGCTTGGAAAAACAATTAAATTTTTTCAAGATGTATAATGCAGTGCGAGTTCAATTTTTAAAACTGAGTAGTATATCTAAACAGTTATCTAGTGACCTAGAAGCTGGTGAAAATTTACTAAATCAGTACAATTTTGATACTCCGGATTCTGAAATTATGACTCCTTCTCAGTTGGTACCCCATTCCGTACCAATACTGTCTCCTGATTTATTAGTGCCTTCCTCACCTTGCCCTGACTCGTTATTAGTTCCAATTGCTAATGACTTGTCGGACACACCTGTTGCTAGTGTTATAATAGACACTCAAGAGCCTATGCAGGTTCCAATCAAAAAACTAAAAGCCTCCCCGAATATTGCTCAAGCAACGAAAAATTTTCCGACCTCTTCTTCCACTCTTTCTATACCTACTTTATCTGTCGTTTCTCCTTGAAAGGAAGTTTTCCTATCTAGGCTTTCTTCTGACACGACATGTGAAGCTATATCCGCTTTTATTTCTAGTAAATCTGCAGACAATGTTTTTATTTCGAAGTTTAATTTCGCGACTCCTCGTGAAATTGCTTCATTCAAAATCAATGTGTCCGCTGAATTTTTCACAACTATATGTGACTCCAAATTTTGGCCACCTTGTAGTTGAATAGACTTGCTGTGTTGGTGATCAGTAGTATATTAATTTTATTCTTCTGAGCCAGTGTATTTATATACTGACTCATGCATAATTTCAACCCTTAAATCTAGCTTATCTATTGCTGACTTTGTAAGGCCCAGCATTGGTCCTTATCTATTCTTAGTCTATCGCAGAGTTTGTAAGGCTCAGCGTTGGTGTTTATGTACTCTTAACTTATCGCAGAGTTTGTAAGGCTCAGCGTTGGTCTTTATGTACTTAGCATATTTATAGATTCTATATGTGACCGTACTTCAACCTAGTCGTTAAGTGCGTAGATGACATGTTTATGATCTTCGGCTATTTCTGTATGTTCATGCCTGAACATTCTGCGGGGGGCCAGAAAATGTGACAGTCAGCAATTGATGTCTCTGGTTTCTTTTCTTAATTATATACAGGAAAATAAAAACTATTAAAATTATTATTAATCCTAACGATATGTGTCCATTCATCGTGTGGAAGACCAGATCCTCAATATGTACTTTTTGACTGTATAATTCGTTTATGTTTTGTTGTAGCCGTTGTAGTTCTACTGAGTTGTTTACTACAATGTGTTGAAGTGGCGTCGGAACTCATGTGTTGTTGTGGTCAATTATTTTGAGGAAAAGTGGCGAGTACCTCGCAGTATCTGTTGACGTTACCTCTTGTGGCGTTATGATGTTGATTTTACCTATCCTGGCCGAACATCCAGCAGACAGTTCGATTATGCCTTGGTTAGGTAAAAGGGTCATCTCCTCGTAGTTTCCGCATATGATATGGGCTGACTTCTTCTCAAATACTTTAAAGAGCCACCGGTTTTTTCGGTTCAGTTTTTTAACAAAAGTGTCCACCTCGTACTCGATCATTTTGCACGGTTGCTTGTTGCTCGGTTTTAAAGGAGATATTTCACAACTTTCGTCATCTGCATCTTTCCATGCCCAACTTCCCTCACATACGTACGTGTCCTCGTCTTCGTGCCGACAACGACTTACTTCTGTTTCAGTCATTGAGTGATATGCATTTATCTCAGTATTGAAGATAATGAATTTAGCTTTATCTTTTGGAATCATCTTTCTTCCATCGAGCACGAGTGGTATATGTACTGCTTCGAAGAGAGTGGCATGCTGATTGATATATATTGGCAGTCTTGCGTCTATGACTAGCATGTTGTCCTTGAATATCGCTTGTGCCTTCATTAGCTTGTACACTAATTGAAGCCGCTTTGCAGAATTTCCGCCCGGAAGGAGATGGTTTCTTTTGAGCTTCTTTTGAATGTGGTCGAGTTCGGTCAGCATTTTATTTGGTTCGACCAGCGACGGGTGAACTCTTCCGTGGTTAATGTCCGTCACAAGGGCGACTGAAGGTCTTCGGTTTCATCAATCCAGTTTCGTACGTTCGATTAACATGAAGAATTTTACAGAGCCTTTGTAAATGAAGAAGTTCCCTTTCATTGTGTTTGCCATCTTGTTTATTTCCAGTGTGACTTTTTCAAAGTTTTTATTTACCTCTTCTGTGGTAGCTCTCACTAGGTTTGAGGTTGCATTGATTATTGATGTCTGGTTGCTGACATAATCATTTAGGCGTTTTTCGTTTTTGATAATTGTCTGCATGTTCTCTTTAATTCTATTTGCAGTGCCAATGTCAAAAAACGTTATAAACCGTTTTTCCTATCCGCTGTTTGGGTGATGATTTTATTTTTCTCCTTTATATTTTTTATTTTTGACTTTATAGTTTGGCTCACTGTTGTACAATATTCGTCGTATTCACCCAATTTTTCGCAAATGATGTCCGTTTTACTCATGAGCTCATCCGCTTGCTTCAAAACTTCGAAGTATGCTTGCATGTTGTAGTAAAACAGTAACTGCCAGCTTGACGACACGACTTCTACCTTTCCAAGATTGTCCATTAACATTGCTGTGTGTTGATCCATATCCTGGATTTTTGCCGTGCTTGTATTTGTGCCAGTTATTATGGTGGTACTTGCTACTTGCAATATTATTAGCATGCTGAAAATCGTCGCTTTTCCTGTCGTCAACTTTGCTGATCGTGTTTTCGTCCGTTCTTTTGGAGGCTCGGCTTGCTTATCCTTAGCTTGAGTCGGTAGCAAACAGATCTTGTTAATTGATCTTTTGACTTCACCCATATTTGTTTTTACTGTTACTACTCGAACTTTATCATCTTGTCCTTTTGTAGTTTTCGTTATCTTTCCCATGGGCCATCTAGCGGGATGCGTGTTTTCTTGTTTTAGTAAAACAAGCTGGCCTTCCATGGGGTTTGATTTTTATACCCTGAACCCATTGAAAATGGGAAATCAGGGTATAATGGTTTTGTTAAAATGAATGTAACAGGCAGAAGGAGGCGTGGCAGACCCCATAAAGTATATATATTCTTGATCAGGGCGACGAGCTGAGTTGATTTATCCCTGTCCGGCTGTCCGTCCGTCCGTCTGTCCGTCTCTCCGTCTGTCCGTCTGTCCGTATGCTTGAACGCGTTGATCTCAGAATCTATAAGAGCTAGAGACTTAAAATTTTTTATGTAGGTTCGTGTATAGCACGCGCAGATCGAGTTTGTTCGATAACGTTTATCGTTTTAATGTTATCGATTAAAAACGAAATCGAAATACAGTAATTAAATTATATCTCCTACATCTTTATAGCTAGAGACTCCTTATTTTGTATTTGGTTGCATGTGTGTTTTATACAATTTAGATTTTTGTTATATTTTGGATGCTACGCCCCCCTTCGCCCCCAATTTTCAAAAAACCTATTTCAAGTACTAGAGACTTGTGTTTCGGCAAATACACACATATAATTGACGTAATCACACTCTGAAAGTTTGATTAAAAAAGTCCATCTACAAAGAAACTTATTCAACAATTAAGTTTTCATAACATAGCCTTACTGTAGTCCGAGCGCAGTCGCTGCGTAAACTGCGCAGTCAGCAGAGCGCGTGCTTATGCGTGCGTGCGTATGTGTATGTATGTGTGTGTATGTGTTCCTCGTAATGTATATGTTGTAGCGTTAAGATTGTTTTCCATGGTTAAGCGCAGCGAGTTTCGGTCGCTCTGAGAACTCAAACACAACTAACTCTTGTGTCTCTTATTTCTCAAGCCCGAACCACGCTTGGCAACAGCGACGCAGCGCTGCCGCCGCGCTAAAACAGGACTTCCTAGAACCGACAACTTAATCAACCAATCACAGCCCTTACAAAGGCTTATGCTGAAGATAATTATTGCGAAATATCGAAAGACGCACCAATACGCATAACTAGAATCCGACGCATTATGATGAAATTATCATTGTGAAATACCGAAAACTACAACCACACACATACAAACTTAGTACGCGCCGACATATACATATTAAGAGAAGTGTAGAACGTTTGGAATATCGGCTCTTCGCAGGGTTCAGGTGATCTCCTAGTCGGGTACTCCCGACTAGAGCTTTCTTATTTGTTCTTGCTGCTATTTTGTTCGCTGTTGTAGTGATGCCAAGTATTCATCTCTCCATTTTCTCCAGAATTCTCCTCTGATGCGTTGTATGTGTCTCCATCTGTCTAAAGACCCAATTTTCCGATGTTCATCAAAGTGCTCTGGAGCTCCAATAAGTGGTCGTCCTACAATAAAGTGACCGGGTGTCAAAATGTCGTCTCCATCCGTGTCACTATTTAAGGTGACCAGGGGACGTGAGTTTAGCACTGCTTCAATTTGGCAGAGCAGTGTTGTAAATTCCTCAAATGTAAAGCTGTTATCGCCGATGACCCGCTTCAGGTGGTGTTTCACCGACTTTACTCCAGCTTCCCATAATCCTCCCATGTGGGGGCTTGCCGGCCTTCTTTTTCGAGCAGTGGCGCAAGACTGCTATTTGCTTTTATAGCGGCGACAAGATCCTTATCTAGTATTCTAGCGGCACCGACGAAATTTGTGCCGTTGTCAGAATACAAATGTTCACTCTTGCCGTGTCTGGCGAAGAATCGGCGTAGCGCCTCTAGAAACTTATCTGATGATAAGTCACTGACGGCTTCCAGGTGCATTGCCTTTGTGGGCATACATACAAATAGGCATATGTACCCTTTATACGATTTTTGACCTCTTCCTCTGGAACAGCGAATTTGAATCGGTCCAGCGTAGTCGATGCCAGTGTTTTGGAACGGGTAATCTCCAGTTACTCGATACCCTGGCAAATTTCCCATCAGTTGACTGGCCATTTCCTGTTTATACCTAATGCAGGTAACACATTCGCGTAAAAAAAATCCAGAACTCCCTTCGAATAACGTTCCTCATCAGGGCGTTGTTTATTATCAGCCAAGAAAACTGTGATTTTCCAAGTATAATTGGGTGTTTCACATTGTATGGTACTATTGCATTTTGAAGACGGCCTCCCACACGTAATACTCGATTTCCATCCAGAAAGGGGTTGAGCGCCTGCAATTTACTCTTGGATTCCAGAGGCTTTCCAGCATTGAGTAAACGAATTTCATGACCAAAATCAAGTTGTTGTTGTAATTTTACAACAAATGTTTTGGCCTCCTTTAATTCGTCGACTGTGAGATAAGTCGACTGCTGCTTCTTCTGCGTAATACGTAAGTAATTACGCTTATTAACTTATTAATTGACGAATACTTTGTTAGGAGTGGGATCAGGTAGTTTTCTTTTGTGGTTAGAATTGCTACTATAACCGATTCTGGGTCTTCAAATTGCGGCCACTGATTTGACTGTTTTGTCAAACACTCAGGTCCCTTCCACCATATGTCGCATGCTGCTAAGTGCTTCGGGGAAATTCCTCTTGAGGCGACGTCTGCTGGGTTGTCTGCTGATCTCACGTATTTCCATTAAACGTGAGTCAGTTTTTCGTTAATTTCGTCTACTATAGTTTTGACGAATTTATCTTTACTAGGTTTGTTCTTTATCCAGGCAAGCGTAATTTGTGAATCACTCCATGCTTGTATTTTGGTGTGATTTCCTACTATTGCTTGTATTTTTGCCAATAGTTTGCCTTATAAGTGAGCTGCACAAAGCTATAATTTTGGGATAGTTTTTTTGTTTTTTATTGGGTTCACTTTGCGTTTTGCAGCCAGCAAAGTGATTTTGGCTCCAACCTTTGTATACACCACTGCTGCATACGCCTTTTCTGATGCGTCGCAAAACCCATGTAGTTCCGTTGCATCAGTGCCCGATTTTCCAGACCAGCGCGGTATATTAATTTTTTATAAATCTGGCAATGCGCTTGCGTATTCTTGCCAATAATTGACCAGACTAGGCTCTAGTTCTGCGTCCCAAGTTAGCGGCAGTTTCCACAGCTCCTGTATGAAGCATTTTCCTTGCAATGTAACTGGTGTTAGCCAACCCAGTGGATCAAAGATTCTTGCCAATTGAGATAAAATTAGACGCTTTGTAATGTCCCATTGTAGCCCAAGGGTTTTTATTGACTCGTCCTTGTGAATCATAATTTTTTCTGTTGAGTCGCCATCTTTAATTCCAGCAATGATCCTGTCATCATTTGATACCCATTTTCTCAAATGCATGCCAGCCATTTCCATTATGCTCCTAAGTGCTGTTTGCGTGTTGATGCAATCGCCTATAGAGTCGCCACCAGTGATGAGGTCATCCATGTAGAAGTCTTCTTTAATTGTTATCATTAGTTGCTGGTTGCCTTGGCAATGTCGATTTGCCAATTCTTGAAGACAGCGGACTGCTAAAAATGGCGCAGCTGACGTCCCGTATGTTAGTGTAGTCAGCTTGAACTCCTTGATTGGCATCTTTTGGTCGTCTCTCCAGAGGATGTATTGATATTCCTGATCTTCTTTGGCGATTTTAATCTGACGATACATTTTGTCGATGTCAGCTGTCATTACATATTTCCATTGCCGCCACTTGATCAAAATATCAAAGATATCTTTTAGTATTTTAGGGCCGACTAGCATTACATCATTGAGACTTAGTCCATTCGAAGTTTTTGCTGAAGCGTCAAATACTACTCTCAATTTAGTAGTAAGGCTGTTTGGTCTAATTACCGCTTGATGTGGCATGTAGTATTTGCCTTGGCCAATGGTGTCTACCGGTTCCATATGTCCTAGCTTCAGGTATTGTTCCATAAAGGCACTGTATTCCGTGAAGATTTGCGGATTCTTATTGAATTTGTTCTCCATTTGCAGTAGTCTTGCCATAGCCTGTTTTCGAGAGTTTCCTAACTCGACATTTTTTTCTGAATGGTATGGAGACTACTAGCCGGCCTTCTTCATCCCTTGTGGTTGTCTCTTGGAACACCTATTCGCAATCAGTGTTTTCTTCTGAATCACTGGTGTCACTTTCAAGTTCCCAGAAGCGCTCGAGGTCGTCCAGGCACATCGTTGTTGCTGCGCTGATTACGTTTTTGTTTGGTGATCTGTTTATGTTGCCGGAGACAATCCATCCAAACTCTGTCTTTTGTCCCAGAGTTTCTTATTGTTATATGTACATACAGAAGGCATACACATTGGAATGCGCTTGGGACGGAACGGTCAAAACGTCATATTACGGCACTTGGCGGTGGTTATATTATGTAATCAAAGCGACAAAGTGTCTCTTTGTTTATGTGCTTGATAATCTAACATATAGTTTGGGAACGAATAAAACATATTTGTAGCAAGAAATGAATCAAAATTTAAATACAGTTTTTTTATTTCATTATTTAACTATACATTACAAAAAAAATTATATTAATATGTTGATTAGTTTAAGATCTACAACTAAAAATTCATAAAAAATCACGTTTTTTTGGCTCCAATAAAGTCTTCGTACAGTAATGCTAAATCATTATAAAAAATTCTTAAAAATTAACCAAAATTTAATTTTTGTTGTTGTCCATCAATGATCTCTAGCTTTCCAACACCACCACCAGCCATACAGCCCCATACGTTCGAGAGTTCTCAGTTGAAAGTGTTTGATGTGCTTTGTTTGTGCTCCTTAATTTATTTCAGTTTTGAATATTTTTTGGCTTTAAAATTACACTTCTTTGTAATTCAGCCATCAGGCTTTGTTTTTCACTGTGCAAGAAATAATCCACGGTGCTTTGTACTATTATAATTGTGTTTCTATTTTGAAAGTTTTGCCAGCGTCGGTAATTTGTTTTGTTACATTTGCATTTACTTCTTTGGCGCTCTCCTCTTTTGTTTGGGTTTCTTTTTACACTTGTGCATATTTGTTAGTGTTATCACTCACACTCATACTTGAGTTGTTTGTGTTTCTCACTAAGTCAAATTCGTCTTGTGCAAGAAACTCTTTCACTGCTTGCTGCTCACCCGCTCTTTATCAGTTGTTTGTTGTTGGACCCGCTCTCACGACTCACTAATCCTCTCTTTGTTTTTTTTTTTATTATTTCCTTTTGATCAGTTTTTACGTTTCGGTTGCTTAACCCCAATTGCCAATATGACATGCTGCAAAAAATCATGCAATATTCGGCAAGTAGCTGATTCTGCACAATTTCAATTTGTTAGTTGCTGGTTATGTGAGAATATGATGCTCACAAAATGTGCTGGTCTCACCGGACGGGACTATGACAAAATCATGTCCACTGCCAAAATTGGTTGTGGTGGTTTACGCTGGTCGTGTCCAATTTGCTTGGAAAAACAATTAAATTTTTTCAAGATGTATAATGCAGTGCGAGTTCAATTTTTAAAACTGAGTAGTATATCTAAACAGTTATCTAGTGACCTAGAAGCTGGTGAAAATTTACTAAATCAGTACAATTTTGATACTCCGGATTCTGAAATTATGACTCCTTCTCAGTTGGTACCCCATTCCGTACCAATACTGTCTCCTGATTTATTAGTGCCTTCCTCACCTTGCCCTGACTCGTTATTAGTTCCAATTGCTAATGACTTGTCGGACACACCTGTTGCTAGTGTTATAATAGACACTCAAGAGCCTATGCAGGTTCCAATCAAAAAACTAAAAGCCTCCCCGAATATTGCTCAAGCAACGAAAAATTTTCCGACCTCTTCTTCCACTCTTTCTATACCTACTTTATCTGTCGTTTCTCCTTGAAAGGAAGTTTTCCTATCTAGGCTTTCTTCTGACACGACATGTGAAGCTATATCCGCTTTTATTTCTAGTAAATCTGCAGACAATGTTTTTATTTCGAAGTTTAATTTCGCGACTCCTCGTGAAATTGCTTCATTCAAAATCAATGTGTCCGCTGAATTTTTCACAACTATATGTGACTCCAAATTTTGGCCACCTTGTAGTTGAATAGACTTGCTGTGTTGGTGATCAGTAGTATATTAATTTTATTCTTCTGAGCCAGTGTATTTATATACTGACTCATGCATAATTTCAACCCTTAAATCTAGCTTATCTATTGCTGACTTTGTAAGGCCCAGCATTGGTCCTTATCTATTCTTAGTCTATCGCAGAGTTTGTAAGGCTCAGCGTTGGTGTTTATGTACTCTTAACTTATCGCAGAGTTTGTAAGGGTCAACGTTGGTCTTTGTGTACTTAGCATATTTATAGGTTCTATATGTGACCGTACTTCAACCTAGTCGTTAAGTGCGTAGATGACATGTTTATGATCTTCGGCTATTTCTGTATGTTCATGCCTGAACATTCTGCGGGGGGCCAGAAAATGTGACAGTCAGCAATTGATGTCTCTGGTTTCTTTTCTTAATTATATATAGGAAAATAAAAACTATTACAATTATTATTAATCCTAACGAGATGTGTCCTTTCATCGTGTGGAAGACCAGATCCACAATATGTACTTTTTGACTGTATAATTCGTTTATGTTTTGTTGTAGCCGTTGTAGTTCTACTGAGTTGTTTACTGCAATGTGTTGAAGTGGCGTCGGAACTCATGTGTATCCTCGCAGTATCTGTTGTTGTAATTTTACAACAAATGTTTTGGCCTCCTTTAATTCGTCGACTGTGATATAAGTCGACTGCTGCTTCTTCTGCGTAATACGTAAGTAATTACGCTTGTTAACTTATTAATTGACGAATACTTTGTTAGGAGTGGGATCAGGTAGTTTTCTTTTGTGGTTAGAATTGCTACTATAACCGATTCTGGGTCTTCAAATTGCGGCCACTGATTTGACTGTTTTGTCAAACACTCAGGTCCCTTCCACCATATGTCGTATGCTGCTAAGTGCTTCGGGGAAATTCCTCTTGAGGCGACGTCTGCTGGGTTGTCTGCTGATCTCACGTATTTCCATTCGACGTGAGGCAGTTTTTCGTTTATTTCGTCTACTCTAGTTTTGACGAATTTATCTTTACTACGTTTGTTCTTTATCCAGGCAAGCGTAATTTGTGAATCACTCCATGCTTGTATTTTGGTGTGATTTCCTACTATTGCTTGTATTTTTGCCAATAGTTTGCTTAATAAGTGAGCTGCACAAAGCTATAATTTTGGGATAGTTTTTTTGTTTTTTATTGGGTTCACTTTGCGTTTTGCAGCCAGCAAAGTGATTTTGGCTCCAACCTTTGTATACACCACTGCTGCATACGCCTTTTCTGATGCGTCGCAAAACCCATGTAGTTCCGTTACATCAGTGCCCGATTTTCCAGACCAGCGCGGTATATTAATTTTTTCTAAATCTGGCAATGCGCTTGCGTATTCATGCCAATAATTGACCAGTAGGCTCTAGTTCTGCGTCCCAAGTTAGCGGCAGTTTCCACAGCTCCTGTATGAAGCATTTTCCTTGCAATGTAACTGGTGTTAGCCAACCCAGTGGATCAAAGATTCTTGCCAATTGAGATAAAATTAGACGCTTTGTAATGCGCACTAATTTTGGGCAATCGACAACAAATGTGAATATATCCTTTTTGGGGTCCCATTGTAGCCCAAGGGTTTTTATTGACTCGTCCTTGTGAATCATAATTTTTTCTGTTGAGTCGCCATCTTTAATTCCAGCAATGATCCTGTTATCATTTGATACCCATTTTCTCAAATGCATGCCAGCCTTTTCCATTATGCTCCTAAGTGCTGTTTGCGTGTTGATGCAATCGCCTATTGAGTCGCCACCAGTGATGAGGTCATCCATGTAGAAGTCTTCTTTAATTGTTATCATTAGTTGCTGGTTGCCTTGGCAATGTCGATTTGCCAGTTCTTGTAGACAGCGGACTGCTAAAAATGGCGCAGCTGACGTCCCGTATGTTAGTGTAGTCAGCTTGAACTCCTTGATTGGCATCTTTTGGTCGTCTCTCCAGAAGATGTATTGATAGTCCTGATCTTCTTTGGCGATTTTAATCTGACGATACATTTTCTCGATGTCAGCTGTCATTATAAGTCAGTTGACATTAATTTGGCAACAACTTTCTTCTATAACACTTTAAATTCTCTTTTAGAGGAGTGTGTTCCTATGTGTCTCCCTATGTCCGTTTCTAATAAAGCCCCCTGGTTTACTCAGACTCTTTCTAATTTAAAAAATATTAAGTCTAAATATTTTAAAAAATTTAAAAAGTCTGGTTCGAATGTAGACTGGTCTAAATATTCCATAGCCAAGTCGAATTTTAATATTTTAAATTCTCGGTGTTATGAGAATTACCTTTTTCGTTGCAAAAGGCAGTTTGTTCGTGATCCTAAGAAATTCTATTCATTCGTAAACATGAAGCGTAAGTCTTCTTCCTCATTTTTCTTTGGATTGGACAAAACTTGTAATGACCATGACTCCTCTAATCTATTTGCAGATTTTTTCCAATCCACTTACTCCTCGTTAGATCCCTATACCACTTCATACCCTTACTTAATTTCTACAACTAATATTATTAATGCTTCTAAAGTTTCCCCAGCTTCTCTGATTTCTGCCATTCGGTCATTGAAATCATCTTTTTCTCCTGGAGCTGATAACATTCCCAGTTGTGTAATTAAAGAATGTAGTGGTTCGCTTCAGACACCATTACTAAAACTATTTATCATTACTAAAACATCATCCCTCTATATAAAAAAGGTGGGAGGTCTGACATTTCTAATTATAGAGGTATTGCAAAACTATCTGCTATTCCAAAATTATTTGAAAAATAATAACATCTACCTTACAACATTTTTGCAAATCGATTATTTCACCATCGCAGCATGGTTTTGTTCGAAATCGATCTACTTCCACTAATCTATTAGAATTTACTTCCCTAGTCAATGACAGTTTTTTAAATAAAATGCAAACTGATGTTATATATACTGATTTCAGTAAAGCATTTGACTCAGTACACCACGATATACTACTTCAAAAGCTTGATCACTTAGGATTTTCCCCTAAGCTTCTTTCTTGGATTTCATCCTATTTAAAAGGTAGAACCCAAAGAGTTGTGTTGAGAACAGCTTTTTCGAAACTTGTTTTCGTTTCGTCGGGTGTACCTCAGGGTAGTCATTTGGGTCCGCTACTTTTTTCCCTATTTATAAATGATCTTCCAAATCGCATATCGAATTCAAAGATATTTATGTATGCAGATGACGTAAAACTTTGTCTTTCGTATGCTAATTCACTTGATCATCTACGCCTTCAAGATGATCTTAATTCCTTCCAACTTTGGTGTGTAGCTAATCGGTTGCATTTAAATTGTTCTAAATGTATGACAATGACCTTCTGTCGTACTATTCCATATATTGCTAATTATTCAATTAATAATTATCACTTGCAAAGTATTTTTTCAGTCAAAGATCTTGGTGTACTTTTTGACTCGAAACTTAACTTCAATTCTCATATCTCAACTATCATAAATGAAGCCAAAAGTGTTCTTGGCTTTATTAAACGTTGGGCAAAAGAATTCAAGGATCCATTCATTACCAAACTTCTTTATGTTTCGCTGGTACGACCTATTTTAGAATATTGTTCAATTATATGGTCTCCTCAGCATAAATTGTATCAGGATCGAATTGAATCGGTCCAGAAACAGTTTTTACTTTTTGCCTTACGAGATCTAAACTGGGACCCCAATCTTCGTTTACCGTCTTATGTTAGTAGGCTTCTTCTTATTGATCTCCCATCATTAATCAATCGTAGAACTATCCTGGGGATTGTTTTTCTACATAATTTGATTATTGGTAATATTGACTCGCCTCGCCTGTTATTGCAACTAAATTTTTCTGTTCCTTCCAGAACAACCAGACACTTTCGTCCGTTGTGTTTACCATTGTGCACTTCGGATTATTCCTTGCATAGCGCGTTTCACGTTTTATGTGTTAATTATAATAAATTTTATCACGTATTTTCCTCTGAACTCTCTCTACCTTTAATTAAATCCTTGCTTTCAGATCATCTTAGGGAAATCACACACAGTGCCCTGGAGTGAGCAGGTGCACAAATTTGACGACTGGCAAAATCTTCAACATTGTGGAGTGATTTCCCAATCCTTTTTTTTTTTTTTTTTTTCTATAATCTATTATAAATATTTTTAATTTTCTATTAACACTCTCTATCTTTTGTAGTTCATTAATATCACTGACCATACATGGCTATGAATCGGGGCATAGCTGGCCGGACTGGCAAATAAAATACCCCCAACGAGTTGGTGGTATTATTGTAATATTTTTGTGTTCTTTTAGGCTATATAACTTATTTTGTTTAGTTTATCTTTAAGTTGACACTCGACTTGTAAATTTTCCTTTTTTTTAAATAAATAAATAAATAAATAAATTACATATTTCCATTGCCGCCACTTGATCAAAATATCAAAGATATCTTTTTGTATTTTAGGGCCGACTAGCATTACATCATTGAGACTTAGTCCATTCGAAGTTTTTGCTGAAGCGTCAAATACTACTCTCAATTTAGTAGTAAGGCTGTTTGGTCTGATTACCGCTTGATGTGGCATGTAGTATTTGCCTTGGCCAATGGTGTCTACCGGTTCCATATTGCGGATTCTTATTGAATTTGTTCTCCATTTGCAGTAGTCTTGCCATAGCCTGTTTTCGAGAGTTTCCTAACTCGACATTTTTTCGGAATGGTATGGAGACTACTAGCCGGCCTTCTTCATCCCTTGTGGTTGTCTCTTGGAACACCTATTCGCAATCAGTGTTTTCTTCGAATCGCTGGTGTCACTTTCAAGTTCCCAGAAGCGCTCGAGGTCGTCCAGGCACATCGTTGTTGCTGCGCTGATTACGTTTTTGTTTGGTGATCTGTTTATGTTGCCGGAGACAATCCATCCAAACTCTGTCTTTTGTCCCAGAGTTTCGTTTATTTTTTTCACTTTTCCCAACATTATTAGGGGTAGTAAATCCACTCCAATGACAACATCAATCCTACTGGGTTCGTTAAAGTGTGGGTCTGCTAGCTCGCAGCCCATCCAATCTTTATTGACATCCATGTCAATTTTCTTGCTCGGTAGAGCTTTCTGAAGTTTAGGCATGACCAGTGCCTGTATTGTGGTGACGAATTTGCTTTTAACTCTTGGTTTTATGGTTAAGCAAACGCTATTTTTTAGAACTTCCACAGTCTGAGAAATTCCCTGAACTTCCACGTTGTTGTTGTTGTGCGGCTTCTTCCGATATTAAGGTTCTTTGTGAGCCTCCATCAATAAGAGCTCTTAGTTGCTCGTATTTTCCAAATTTATTTTTAATTCGGATGAGCGCAGTTGCCAGCAGCGTATCTTGCCCTTTATTTTCTTTCAGACAATTGCTGCTGACTTTCTTTTTTGTTTGCATCCTCGTGAAGCAAACTGTTGTGTGCTTTGGAGCATCGGTTGCAAGTCCAATCGATTTTGCACTCTTTGAAGCTATGAGTGCCAAGACATTTAAAGCACAGCGCATTTTTGGACACAAATTCCTTGCATTTTTAACAGTGCCGGCTCTAAGCTTCTGACATCTTGTTATTTCATGCCCATCCAGTTGGCAAAAACGGCATCTTTTGTAGCATTGTACCATTGACTTATGGACGGCATTGACGTAGGACTTCTGTCGAGAAACGTCGCAGCAAAATTTGAGCGAACAAAACATCAACGTCATAACCCATTTGGCCTTTTTCTTTGACGATGAAGATGCACTCAGTCGCTGTGTCCAAGAACTTTCGGATACTGCCTTCATCATTATTCTTCAGCAGTTCCATGACCACTAGCTGGTTAACGGCGTTAGCAAATATTTTGCGCTTATTTTCGTAGCGCTTGCATATTAGCTCCCACGCTGCATTATAGCTAGCAGACGATCTAATTAATAAATGGCCTACTACCATTTTGGCTTCTCCTTTGAGGCAAGATTTTAGATAGTTCAGCTTCCTTGTATCGCTGATATCCTTCCTGCTGTCAATTACTTAGGAGAACAACTCGAAGAACGTTGCTGATTTCCCATTTTCAATGGGTTCAGGGTATAAAAATCAAACCCCATGGAAGGCCAGCTTGTTTTACTAAAACAAGAAAACACGCATCCCGCTAGATGGCCCATGGGAAAGATAACGAAAACTACAAAAGGACAAGATGATAAAGTTCGAGTAGTAACAGTAAAAACAAATATGGGTGAAGTCAAAAGATCAATTAACAAGATCTGTTTGCTACCGACTCAAGATAAGGATAAGCAAGCCGAGCCTCCAAAAGAACGGACGAAAACACGATCAGCAAAGTTGACGACAGGAAAAGCGACGATTTTCAGCATGCTAATAATATTGCAAGTAGCAAGTACCACCATAATAACTGGCACAAATACAAGCACGGCAAAAATCCAGGATATGGATCAACACACAGCAATGTTAATGGACAATCTTGGAAAGGTAGAAGTCGTGTCGTCAAGCTGGCAGTTACTGTTTTACTACAACATGCAAGCATACTTCGAAGTTTTGAAGCAAGCGGATGAGCTCATGAGTAAAACGGACATCATTTGCGAAAAATTGGGTGAATACGACGAATATTGTACAACAGTGAGCCAAACTATAAAGTCAAAAATAAAAAATATAAAGGAGAAAAATAAAATCATCACCCAAACAGCGGATAGGAAAAACGGTTTATAACGTTTTTTGACATTGGCACTGCAAATAGAATTAAAGAGAACATGCAGACAATTATCAAAAACGAAAAACGCCTAAATGATTATGTCAGCAACCAGACATCAATAATCAATGCAACCTCAAACCTAGTGAGAGCTACCACAGAAGAGTGTAAGGCGGCTGCCAGAGTAGCCGCCTCACATTGCATAGGTATATAGTTAGTTAGGTAATTAGTAATTATAGAACATAGTTTGAAGGTAAAAACGGGACGCAGGGAGCGCGAATAGTTTTAAGTTAGAATTAAGACACAAGGAGCGCAACATAGTTTTAAGTTAAGACGCAAGGAGCGCAACATATTTGAATTTGAATGTAACAGCTCGAGTGCGCGCCGACGATCGGCGATGCAACTCTGCGCAGCATGGTGAAAGCTCCACCGCGGGGAGCGAGCGCTGTGGTGAGTTGCGTCGCCGAGGTGATCGGGCGGCTTGAGTGTGGTAGAATCAAGGGCTTAAGGTTAATTAGTTTTTGGCACGCGACGAAGACGGTCGACAAGGAAAAGGAAAAAGAGAAGATCAGCGAGCGCGGGGCGCCGCTGATAGGAAAATAAGGTTATGTGGACACGTGACCGGTACGGCAGGGGCTCGACCAGCAACCAAAGTATAATAGGAAGAAGGTACAAACTAATAATAAATAAGAACATTAGTTTTCGGACACGCGACGAGATGGGTCGCTGGAGAGTAAGGAGCGCGCATCGGCGCTCAAACGAAGAGTAGGCGGGAAGAATGTAGAGAAGGCGCGAAGCACGTGGGCTTCGCGAGAGACGGTCCGGCAGGGCCCGGATCGCGACGGAGAAGTTTAATTAATAAATAAATATCGCAACCAACCCAAACCAGCACCTTTCCTCTCTCTTAAGTCCCCGTCCCCGCACTTAACAAATATTCTTGTAAGTGCTGGTCCTGGGAGACTGTGTCTGCACCCCAGCCAGATTTGTAACTTTACAAGTGGCGCCCGAGCAGGGACCCTGGGACTAATAAGGAGCGTGGCATGTTCGCGGCGTAAAATCCTGCGCACATGCCCAAATAAAGGTGCTGGTCGGCAAATGCCGCAAAATCTACGTCAGGTCGGCGATACCCAAGCATACTCTTCAAGCGCGGCGAAGGTAACGGCGAACGAAATTCAAGGGCACAGCGACGCCGAAAAAGTACAGCATGCAACGGGAAACATCGAGAACGGGCAAGCGTGTACAGTGGGTCGAGAGCTAGAAATTTCGAGCAAAATCGAGTGAACTGCAGGCCGAGGGCCGAAAACTCAGAGCAAGTGAGTGCTGGCGTAACATGTACGAAATTTTTTTTGAGTGAGTTTTTTTTTGAGAAGAATAAAAATGCATACGTACAAAGAAAGACAGTGGCGAGTGGCGAGTGGCGAATGAACAGTAGCGCACAACGGCTTTGAGTGATTTTTTTGAGTGAGTTTTTTTTGAGAAAAAAATATATATACGTACAAAGAGAGACAGTGGCGAGTGGCGAATGAACAGTGGCGCACAACAACTTTGAGTGACTTTTTTTTGAGTGTTTTTTTTTTTTTTGGCGAAAAAAAAAATATATATATACGTACAAAAGAGACAGTGGCAAGTGGCGAATGAACAGTGGCGCACACCGACTTTTTTTTTTGAGTGAGTTTTTTTTTTGTTGGAAAAAAAAAATAATATATATATATATATGAAAAGAGACACCGGCTACGAAGACAAGTGTACAGTGGTACAAAGTTAGGTTTTTTTTGTAGTGAGTTTTTTTTTTTAACAAAAAAAAAAAAAAAAAAAAAAATATGGAAACGAGACAATAGTAAGAAGGACAAGAAGTGCACACTGGCACGAAGCAGCGTTTTTTTTTAGTGAATTTTTTTTTTTGGAAAAAAAAAAAAAAATCGGCAACGAGGACAAGAAGAACAAGTTAAATTAAATTAAACGAATTCAAGAAAAAAAAAGGGGAAAATTAAACGAAGGAAAATTCAGCACAAATCCAGGGAAAACATCAGCGGGATGGCTGAGGGCCGAAAGTGCGGAACACGGGAGGACTCGAGAGTCGACGGTGAGGTCAAAGAGCAGCCTCCGACTCTCAAGGTCAGCCAATATGTTCCCGCACACCAACCACAGCCCGAGAGGAGCCCGCCCAGATGCATAGCAGAGCAGGTCAGGAAGTGGGGCATGAGGTATGACGGCCAGTCGGACCCACTCGGATTTTTGGAAATCTTGGAAGAGCGGGCCATCACATACGGCGTCGACCTCGACCGTATGCCTAGGGCAGTGAGCGAGGTGCTCGTAGACAAAGCCGCCAGGTGGTTCATTACAAACGGGTTAAGGGACGTGACCTGGGCAGAGTTTAAAAGTGGATTTCTGGAGTTCTTCCTGCCACCGCAATATTTTGAGCGCCTCGAGGATCAGATCAGGTCGCGTCGGCAGCGGGGAGGAGAGAGCTTCAAGGACTATCTCGTAGAGATTAGGCTGATGATGCGCCATGCAGCTTATAGTTCGGCACAGGAGCTGTACCGAATATACGAGAATGCCGCCCCTGAGTACAGATTGTACGTAAGACGTCATGACTTTACGTCTCTCGCACAGCTGACTCAGATGGCGGCGGAGTATGAATATGTGCGGGACCAAGGGATGGACCTGGAGAAGAGCGCCACGGCTGGATGGACGAGGACTGCCGGGGCGCAAAAAGCGGATAGTCGGTCCAACAACCCGTTCCGCTCGCAGCCGGCGGAATATCGTCCGACAGAGTCGCGACCAAGTACGCCATCGGCACCATCTGCGAAGCAAACGGAGGCCGCACATCAAATGATGAGCCAGGATATCGGATCTGGGTTCGATCCGCGCCGGGTCTGCTATCGTTGTGCACACACGGGACACTTCGCCCGGGAATGTCACAACAAACTGGAGTTGTTTTGCCGCCGTTGTGGGAAGACGGGGAGGAGTACGCAAGAGTGCTGCTACCGTGCGGACGCGGGAAACGGACAGGGGCGTCCTCTGCAGGAGCGGAGCGGCGCCAACTAACCAGCCGAGAGAGAGAGGAGTACCCGTTAGTGGTCGAAGAGGGAGAATCGTCGCAAGGGTGGAGATTGCGGGTCGACGCCTGCTCGACGACGAGCTCGATCGAAGAGGCATCTGAAGGAGGAGGTGCGGTACAAGGATACAGAAGTAGAGTCGATGGACGACGAGGGAAGGATTCCGGGGACCAGGGAGCGTAGGCCAGAAATAAAAACAAGTGGGGTGGAAGAGGAAGAGGGAGCTGGGACTCCCGCAGAGGATATGGAATGGCCAGAGGACCTGGAGGACGAACTCAGGGAGTTCTTAGAAAAGGAGCTGGCGCTGTTTGAGAACCTAAAGAGGGTGTCTCACATAGCGGAGCATAGCATCAGGATGAGGGATAATAAGCCACTGAAGCAGCAATATTATCCCAAGAATCCGGCTATGAGCAAGGTGATTGACGAGCAGATAGATGAGCTGCTTCGAGTGGGGGCCATTGAGCCGTCGCGAAGTCCGCACAGTGCACCAAGGGAAAAGACTGGAGATTGGCGCATGTGCGTAGACTACCGACAGCTCAATGCACACTCGATTCCGGATGCTTATCCTGTTCCTAGGATCAATCACGTCCTGAAGAAGTTGCGCCACGCTCGTTTCATCTCGACGTTGGACCTCCAAGAGCGGTTATTGGCAGATCCCCATGGCGGCAGATAGCCGAGAATGCACAGCCTTCACCGTGCCCGGGAGAGGTTTATTCCACTGGCGGGTGATGCCATTCGGTTTGCATTCGGCTGGTGCGACGTTCCAGAGAGCGCTGAATACGGTCATCGGACCCGAAATGGAGCCCCATGCGTTCACCTATCTAGACGACATCGTGGTGATCGGAGCCACCAAAGAGGAGCATGTGGCTAATTTGAAGGAGGTGTTCGGCCGATTGAGGGCGGCCAACCTCAAGTTGAACAGGAGGAAGTGCAGTTTCTTCAGAGAAAGGCTGGCGTATCTGGGACACGTGATCAGCGGGGAAGGAATTTGCACCGATCCGGCAAAGGTGGAGGCGATACTGAAGCTTCCGGCTCCTACCAATCTAAAGGAGTTACGGCAGTGCTTGGGGATGGCGTCCTGGTACCGGCGGTTCGCGCCAAACTTCTGCGTCGCTGGTCCAGCCAATGACGTCACTCCTCAAGAAGAGCCAGAAGTGGGTATGGAGTGAGGACCAGGAGGAAGCCTGGAGGAAGCTCAAGGAGAACTTAACGACGGCGCCCGTCTTGGCGTGTCCCGACTTCTCGGCCAAGTTTGTGCTGCAAACAGATGCTAGCGACTACGGACTCGGAGCAGTGTTGACGCAGACAGTCGAGGATCAGGAACGGGTGATAGCGTACGCCAGTCGAAAACTGCTGAAGGCGGAGGTGAATTATTCGGCCACAGAGAAGGAGTGCCTGGCAATCGTATGGGCAATTAGGAAAATGCGATGCTACCTCGAAGGCTACAGGTTCGACGTGGTGACGGATCACCTCGCTTTAAAGTGGCTAAACTCAATAGAGAGCCCTACCGGCAGGATCGCCCGTTGGGCACTGGAATTGCAGCAGTACCAATTCGATGTCCATTAACGACGAGGAAACTGAATGTGGTGGCCGACGCTCTCTCCCCGGCAACCTCTAGAGATCTGTCAACAAGAAGTGGTAGCGGAGCTCCCCTGCAAATGGATCGCGAGGATGCGCGAGAGGATCGCTAAAGAGCCAGCGAAATTCACGTACTACGTCGAGGAAAATGGACAATTGTATCGAAGGAAGACTCGACGACGACGGGAGTGGCATCGATGGCGATGCATCAGATCCTTAAAGAAGAGGATGCAGGATGAAGAACGACAGGCGGCGGATCAACGGCCGATCCCAAGAGACCAGACGAGGCCGATGATCCTGGAGGACGAGGACAATTTGTTGCCAGACTGTGCCGATATGGTGCGACATATGGTGGAAGGGACCTGAGTGTTTGACAAAACAGTCAAATCAGTGGCCGCAATTTGAAGACCCAGAATCGGTTATAGTAGCAATTCTAACCACAAAAGAAAACTACCTGATCCCACTCCTAACAAAGTATTCGTCAATTAATAAGTTAATAAGCGTAATTACTTACGTATTACGCAGAAGAAGCAGCAGTCGACTTATCTCACAGTCGACGAATTAAAGGAGGCCAAAACATTTGTTGTAAAATTACAACAACAACTTGATTTTGGTCATGAAATTCGTTTACTCAATGCTGGAAAGCCTCTGGAATCCAAGAGTAAATTGCAGGCGCTCAACCCCTTTCTGGATGGAAATCGAGTATTACGTGTGGGAGGCCGTCTTCAAAATGCAATAGTGCCATACAATGTGAAACACCCAATTATACTTGGAAAATCACAGTTTTCTTGGCTGATAATAAACAACGCCCTGATGAGGAACGTTATTCGAAGGGAGCTCTGGATTTTTTTTACGCGAATGTGTTACCTGCATTAGGTATAAACAGGAAATGGCCAGTCAACTGATGGGAAATTTGCCAGTGTATCGAGTAACTGGAGATTACCCGTTCCAAAACACTGGCATCGACTACGCTGGACCGTTTCAAATTCGCTGTTCCAGAGGAAGAGGTCAAAAATCGTATAAAGGGTACATATGCCTATTTGTATGTATGCCCACAAAGGCAATGCACCTGGAAGCCGTCAGTGACTTATCATCAGATAAGTTTCTAGAGGCGCTACGCCGATTCTTCGCCAGACACGGCAAGAGTGAACATTTGTATTCTGACAACGGCACAAATTTCGTCGGTGCCGCTAGAATACTAGATAAGGATCTTGTCGCCGCTATAAAAGCAAATAGCAGTCTTGCGCCACTGCTCGAAAAAGAAGGCCGGCAAGCCCCCACATGGGAGGATTATGGGAAGCTGGAGTAAAGTCGGTGAAACACCACCTGAAGCGGGTCATCGGCGATAACAGCTTTACATTTGAGGAATTTACAACACTGCTCTGCCAAATTGAAGCAGTGCTAAACTCACGTCCCCTGGTCACCTTAAATAGTGACACGGATGGAGACGACATTTTGACACTCGGTCACTTTATTGTAGGACGACCACTTATTGGAGCTCCAGAGCACTTTGATGAACATCGGAAAATTGGGTCTTTAGACAGATGGAGACACATACAACGCATCAGAGGAGAATTCTGGAGAAAATGGGGAGATGAATACTTGGCATCACTACAACAGCGAACAAAATAGCAGCAAGAACAAATAAGAAAGCTCTAGTCGGGAGTACCCGAGTAGGAGATCCCCTGAACCCTGCGAAGAGCCGATATTCCAAACGTTCTACACTTCTCTTAATATGTATACATTACGAGGAACACATACACACACATACATACACATACGCACGCACGCATAAGCACGCGCTCTGCTGACTGCGCAGTTTACGCAGCGACTGCGCTCGGACTACAGTAAGGCTATGTTATGAAAACTTAATTGTTGAATAAGTTTCTTTGTAGATGGACTTTTTTAATCAAACTTTCAGAGTGTGATTACGTCAATTATATGTGTGTATTTGCCGAAACACAAGTCTCTAGTACTTGAAATAGGTTTTTTGAAAATTGGGGGCAAAGGGGGCGTAGCATCCAAAATATAACAAAAATCTAAATTGTATAAAACACACATGCAACCAAATACAAAATAAGGAGTCTCTAGCTATAAAGATGTAGGAGATATAATTTAATTACTGTATTTCGATTTCGTTTTTAATCGATAACATTAAAACGATAAACGTTATCGAACAAACTCGATCTGCGCGTGCTATACACGAACCTACATAAAAAATTTTAAGTCTCTAGCTCTTATAGATTCTGAGATCAACGCGTTCAAGCATACGGACAGACGGACAGACGGAGAGACGGGCAGACGGACGAACGGACAGCCGGACAGGGATAAATCAACTCAGCTCGTCGCCCTGATCAAGAATATATATACTTTATGGGGTCTGCCACGCCTCCTTCTGCCTGTTACATACATTTTAACAAAACCATTATACCCTGATTTCCCATTTTCAATGGGTTCAGGGTATAAAAATCAAACCCCATGGAAGGCCAGCTTGTTTTACTAAAACAAGAAAACACGCATCCCGCTAGATGGCCCATGGGAAAGATAACGAAAACTACAAAAGGACAAGATGATAAAGTTCGAGTAGTAACAGTAAAAACAAATATGGGTGAAGTCAAAAGATCAATTAACAAGATCTGTTTGCTACCGACTCAAGATAAGGATAAGTAAGCCGAGCCTCCAAAAGAACGGACGAAAACACGATCAGCAAAGTTGACGACAGGAAAAGCGACGATTTTCAGCATGCTAATAATATTGCAAGTAGCAAGTACCACCATAATAACTGGCACAAATACAAGCACAGCAAAAATCCAGGATATGGATCAACACACAGCAATGTTAATGGACAATCTTGGAAAGGTAGAAGTCGTGTCGTCAAGCTGGCAGTTACTGTTTACTACAACATGCAAGCATACTTCGAAGTTTTGAAGCAAGCGGATGAGCTCATGAGTAAAACGGACATCATTTGCGAAAAATTGGGTGAATACGACGAATATTGTACAACAGTGAGCCAAACTATAAAGTCAAAAATAAAAAATATAAAGGAGAAAAATAAAATCATCACCCAAACAGCGGATAGGAAAAACGGTTTATAACGTTTTTTGACATTGGCACTGCAAATAGAATTAAAGAGAACATGCAGACAATTATCAAAAACGAAAAACGCCTAAATGATTATGTCAGCAACCAGACATCAATAATCAATGCAACCTCAAACCTAGTGAGAGCTACCACAGAAGAGGTAAATAAAAAACTTTGAAAAAGTCACACTGGAAATAAACAAGATGGCAAACACAATGAAAGGGAACTTCTTCATTTACAAAGGCTCTGTAAAATTCTTCATGTTAATCGAACGTACGAAACTGGATTGATGAAACCGAAGACCTTCAGTCGCCCTTGTGACGGACATTAACCACGGAAGAGTTCACCCGTCGCTGGTCGAACCAAATAAATTGCTGACCGAACTCGACCACATTCAAAAGAAGGTCAAAAGAAACCATCTCCTTCCGGGCGGAAATTCTGCAAAGCGGCTTCAATTAGTGTACAAGCTAATGAAGGCACAAGCGATATTCAAGGACAACATGCTAGTCATAGACGCAAGACTGCCAATATATATCAATCAGCATGCCACTCTCTTCGAAGCAGTACATATACCACTCGTGCTCGATGGAAGAAAGATGATTCCAAAAGTTAAAGCTAAATTCATTATCTTCAATACTGAGATAAATGCGTATCACTCAATGACTGAAACAGAAGTAAGTCGTTGTCGGCACGAAGACGAGGACACGTACGTATGTGAGGGAAGTTGGGCATGGAAAGATGCAGATGACGAAAGTTGTGAAATATCTCCTTTAAAACCGAGCAACAAGCAACCGTGCAAAATGATCGAGTACGAGGTGGACACTTTTGTTAAAAAACTGAACCGAAAAAACCGGTGGCTCTTTAAAGTATTTGAGAAGAAGTCAGCCCATATCATATGCGGAAACTACGAGGAGATGACCCTTTTACCTAACCAAGGCATAATCGAACTGTCTGCTGGATGTTCGGCCAGGATAGGTAAAATCAACATCATAACGCCACAAGAGGTAACGTCAACAGATACTGCGAGGTACTCGCCACTTTTCCTCAAAATAATTGACCACAACAACACATGAGTTCCGACGCCACTTCAACACATTGTAGTAAACAACTCAGTAGAATTACAACGGCTACAACAAAACATAAACGAATTATACAGTCAAAAAGTACATATTGAGGATCTGGTCTTCCACACGATGAATGGACACATATCGTTAGGATTAATAATAATTTTAATAGTTTTTATTTTCCTGTATATAATTAAGAAAAGAAACCAGAGACATCAATTGCTGACTGTCACATTTTCTGGCCCCCCGCAGAATGTTCAGGCATGAACATACAGAAATAGCCGAAGATCATAAACATGTCATCTACGCACTTAACGACTAGGTTGAAGTACGGTCACATATAGAATCTATAAATATGCTAAGTACATAAAGACCAACGCTGAGAATTACAAACTCTGCGATAAGTTAAGAGTATATAAACACCAACGCTGAGCCTTACAAACTCTGCGATAGACTAAGAATAGATAAGGACCAATGCTGGGCCTTACAAAGTCAGCAATAGATAAGCTAGATTTAAGGGTTGAAATTATGCATGAGTCAGTATATAAATACACTGGCTCAGAAGAATAAAATTAATATACTACTGATCACCAACACAGCAAGTCTATTCAACTACAAGGTGGCCAAAATTTGGAGTCACATATAGTTGTGAAAAATTCAGCGGACACATTGATTTTGAATGAAGCAATTTCACGAGGAGTCGCGAAATTAAACTTCGAAATAAAAACATTGTCTGCAGATTTACTAGAAATAAAAGCGGATATAGCTTCACATGTCGTGTCAGAAGAAAGCCTAGATAGGAAAACTTCCTTTCAAGGAGAAACGACAGATAAAGTAGGTATAGAAAGAGTGGAAGAAGAGGTCGGAAAATTTTTCGTTGCTTGAGCAATATTCGGGGAGGCTTTTAGTTTTTTGATTGGAACCTGCATAGGCTCTTGAGTGTCTATTATAACACTAGCAACAGGTGTGTCCGACAAGTCATTAGCAATTGGAACTAATAACGAGTCAGGGCAAGGTGAGGAAGGCACTAATAAATCAGGAGACAGTATTGGTACGGAATGGGGTACCAACTGAGAAGGAGTCATAATTTCAGAATCCGGAGTATCAAAATTGTACTGATTTAGTAAATTTTCACCAGCTTCTAGGTCACTAGATAACTGTTTAGATATACTACTCAGTTTTAAAAATTGAACTCGCACTGCATTATACATCTTGAAAAAAATTTAATTGTTTTTCCAAGCAAATTGGACACGACCAGCGTAAACCACCACAACCAATTTTGACAGTGGACATGATTTTGTCATAGTCCCGTCCGGTGAGACCAGCACATTTTGTGAGCATCATATTCTCACATAACCAGCAACTAACAAATTGAAATTGTGCAGAATCAGCTACTTGCCGAATATTGCATGATTTTTTGCAGCATGTCATATTGGCAATTGGGGTTAAGCAACCGAAACGTAAAAACTGATCAAAAGGAAATAATAAAAAAAAAACAAAGAGAGGATTAGTGAGTCGTAGAGCGGGTCCAACAACAAACAACTGATAAAGAGCGGGTGAGCAGCAAGCAGTGAAAAGAGTTTCTTGCACAAGACGAATTTGACTTAGTGAGAAACACAAACAACTCAAGTATGAGTGTGAGTGATAACACTAACAAATATGCACAAGTGTAAAAAGAAACCCAAACAAAAGAGGGAGAGCGCCAAAGAAGTAAATGCAAATGTAACAAAACAAATTACCGACGCTGGCAAAACTTTCAAAATAGAAACACAATTATAATAGTAC
The DNA here is from genome assembly GCA_037075265.1 of Drosophila nigricruria. Lineage (NCBI taxonomy): Eukaryota > Metazoa > Arthropoda > Insecta > Diptera > Drosophilidae > Drosophila > Drosophila nigricruria. The sequence continues at coordinate 2,925 of JBAMCI010000198.1, read as the reverse complement.
AAAGCACCGTGGATTATTTCTTGCACAGTGAAAAACAAAGCCTGATGGCTGAATTACAAAGAAGTGTAATTTTAAAGCCAAAAAATATTCAAAACTGAAATAAATTAAGGAGCACAAACAAAGCACATCAAACACTTTCAACTGAGAACTCTCGAACGTATGGGGCTGTATGGCTGGTGGTGGTGTTGGAAAGCTAGAGATCATTGATGGACAACAACAAAAATTAAATTTTGGTTAATTTTTAAGAATTTTTTATAATGATTTAGCATTACTGTACGAAGACTTTATTGGAGCCAAAAAAACGTGATTTTTTATGAATTTTTAGTTGTAGATCTTAAATAATCAACATATTAATATAATTTTTTTGTAATGTATAGTTAAATAATGAAATAAAAAAACTGTATTTAAATTTTGATTCATTTCTTGCTACAAATATGTTTTATTCGTTCCCAAACTATATGTTAGATTATCAAGCACATAAACAAAGAGACACTTTGTCGCTTTGATTACATAATATAACCACCGCCAAGTGCCGTAATATGACGTTTTGACCGTTCCGTCCCAAGCGCATTCCAATGTGTATGCCTTCTGTATGTACATATAACAATAAGAAACTCTGGGACAAAAGACAGAGTTTGGATGGATTGTCTCCGGCAACATAAACAGATCACCAAACAAAAACGTAATCAGCGCAGCAACAACGATGTGCCTGGACGACCTCGAGCGCTTCTGGGAACTTGAAAGTGACACCAGCGATTCGAAGAAAACACTGATTGCGAATAGGTGTTCCAAGAGACAACCACAAGGGATGAAGAAGGCCGGCTAGTAGTCTCCATACCATTCCGAAAAAATGTCGAGTTAGGAAACTCTCGAAAACAGGCTATGGCAAGACTACTGCAAATGGAGAACAAATTCAATAAGAATCCGCAAATCTTCACGGAATACAGTGCCTTTATGGAACAATACCTGAAGCTAGGACATATGGAACCGGTAGACACCATTGGCCAAGGCAAATACTACATGCCACATCAAGCGGTAATCAGACCAAACAGCCTTACTACTAAATTGAGAGTAGTATTTGACGCTTCAGCAAAAACTTCGAATGGACTAAGTCTCAATGATGTAATGCTAGTCGGCCCTAAAATACAAAAAGATATCTTTGATATTTTGATCAAGTGGCGGCAATGGAAATATGTAATGACAGCTGACATCGAGAAAATGTATCGTCAGATTAAAATCGCCAAAGAAGATCAGGAATATCAATACATCCTCTGGAGAGACGACCAAAAGATGCCAATCAAGGAGTTCAAGCTGACTACACTAACATACGGGACGTCAGCTGCGCCATTTTTTAGCAGTCCGCTGTCTTCAAGAATTGGCAAATCGACATTGCCAAGGCAACCAGCAACTAATGATAACAATTAAAGAAGACTTCTACATGGATGACCTCATCACTGGTGGCGACTCTATAGGCGATTGCATCAACACGCAAACAGCACTTAGGAGCATAATGGAAAAGGCTGGCATGCATTTGAGAAAATGGGTATCAAATGATGACAGGATCATTGCTGGAATTAAAGATGGCGACTCAACAGAAAAAATTATGATTCACAAGGACGAGTCAATAAAAACCGTTGGACTATTAAAGGACCCCAAAAAAGATATATTTACATTTATTGTCGATTGCCCAAAATTAGTGCGCATTACAAAGCGTCTAATTTTATCTCAATTAGCAAGAATCTTTGATCCACTGGGTTGACTAACGCAGGTTACATTGCAAGGAAAATGCTTCATACAGGAGCTGTGGAAACTGCCGCTAACTTGGGACGCAGAACTAGAGCCTAGTCTGGTCAATTATTGGCAAGAATACGCAAGCGCATTGCCGAATTTAGAAAAAATTAATATACCGCGCTGGTCTGGAAAATCGGGCACTGATGTAACGGAACTACATGGGTTTTGCGACGCATCAGAAAAGGCGTATACAGCAGTGGTGTATACAAAGGTTGGAGCCAAAATCACTTTACTGGCTGCAAAACGCAAAGTGAACCCAATAAAAAACAAAAAAAAACTATCCCAAAATTATAGCTTTGTGCAGCTCACTTATTAAGCAAACTATTGGCAAAAATACAAGCAATAGTAGGAAATCACACCAAAATACAAGCATGGAGTGATTCACAAATTACTGCTCGCCTGGATAAAGAACAAACGTAGTAAAGATAAATTCGTCAAAACTAGAGTAGACGAAATAAACGAAAAACTGCCTAACTTCGAATGGAAATACGTGAGATCAGCAAGACAACCCAGCAGACTTCGCCTCAAGAGGAATTTCTCCGAAGCACTTAGCAGCATGCGACATATGGTGGAAGGGACCTGAGTGGTTGACAAAACAGTCAAATCAGTGGCTGCAATTTGAAGACCCAGAATCGGTTATAGTAGCAATTCTAACCACAAAAGAAAACAAGTAAGAACGTTGCAGTCGGGCGTTACCGACTGCGGGATACTCATTCACACCCGCACAGATCACGCCCATTACCCCGCCCACAATTGGTTTGTACACATATAATTTTTTGGAAATCAATAGAAGAGATCAGCAGTAATATCGTCATAAAATTTTGATTTTCTCACTGAGAATCGGAAAAACGTACAGTTTTTCCCGATTTGCCACGCCCCCAGTGGGCGTAGACACATAATTTTTGGCCAGTTCTTAGAAGTAGTGAAGGGTAACGTAAGTGTGAAATTTGGATACTTACACTCCAAAAATGCGAAAATTACAGGGTATTTTTAGCCGGGCATGCCCCATAAGGGGCGTAAAAATTATTTTTGGGTTATCGATAAAGGAGCTCATTAGTAACTCAATTATCTAATTTTGAAGCTTCTAGCTCTAAAACTGTAGGAGCTATAAGCTTTTGCGGTTTGTCAAGCCCC
>JBAMCI010000197.1:0-30224 GCA_037075265.1 Drosophila nigricruria | reverse complement strand
TGCTTACACTCAAAAAATGCGAAAATTACAGGGTATTTTTTAGCCGGGCATACCCCATAAGGGGCGTAAAAATTATTTTTGGGTCATCGATAGAGGAGCTCACCAGTAACTTACCATCCAATTTTGAAGCTTCTAGCTCTAAAACTGTAGGAGCTACAAACTTTTGCGGTTTGCCACGCCCCCTATGGGCGTAGATATATCCGCCATATCTTTTTCAACTTGGGTTGCCAACCCGAGTATATATACCAAGTTTCAAGTCTCTAGCATCAATAGTGCTCAAAATATTACAGAATTTGAAAAATCACTATATAGTCAGATCCGATTTGCCACGCCCCTAGTAGGCGTGGATATATAGATTTTTGGTCGATCTTCATAGGATCGTATCAGTAACCTACGTGCCAAATTTGGGCGTTTTAGCTTTAAAACTGTAGAAGATACAGTTTTACCCGATTTGCCACGCCCCCAATGGGCGTAGATATATCCGCCATAGCTTTTTCAACTTGAGTTGTCAACACAAGTCTACATTCCAAATTGCAACTCTCTAGCACTTCTAGAAGTAGTGTTTCTGAGATATGGGCAAATGCATTTTCCGATTTGCCACGCCCCTAGTGGGCGTATCGGGAAAATCTTGACACTTTATAATTCGAGGGTATACACGAGTATATATTCCAAATTTCAACTCTCTAGCTTCAAAACTGTGCAAATGGTCTGCGTTCATACGGACAGACGGACAGACGGACAGACGGACAGTCGGACAGACGGACAGCGTGACGGACATTGCACAAAACCAATATACTCATTTCACTTTGTGAATGAGTATAACAAGTAAGAACGTTGCAGTTGGGCGCTTCCGACTGCGGGATACTCATTCACACCCACACAGATCACGCCCATTGCCACGCCCACAATTCGTTTGTACACATATAATTTTTTGGAACTCAATAGATCAGCAGTAACATCGTCATAAAACTTTGATTTTCTCACTGAGAATCGGAAAAGCGTACAGTTTTTCCCGATTTGCCACGCCCCCAGTGGGCGTAGACATATGATTTTTGGCCAGTTCTTAGAATTAGTGAAGAGTAACGTATGTGCGAAATATGGATGCTTACACTTAAAAAATTTCAAAATTACAGGGTATTTTTTAGTCGGGCATGCCCCATAAGGGGCGTAAAAATTATTTTTGGGTTATCGATAGAGGAGCTCACCAGTAACCATCCAATTTTGAAGCTTCTAGCTCTAAAACTGTAGGAGCTATAAACTTTTGCGGTTTGCCACGCCCCCTATGGGCGTAGATATATCCGCCATATCTTTTTCGACTTGGGTTGTCAACCCGAGTATATATACCAAATTTCAAGTCTCTAGCATCAATTGTGCTCAAAATATAACAGAATTTGAAAAATCACTATATAGTCAGATCCGATTTGCAACGCTCCTAGTAGGCGTGGACATATAGTTTTTCGGTCGATCTTTATAGGATCATAGCAGTAACCTACGTGCTAAATTTGGGCGTTCTAGCTTTAAAACTGTAGAAGATACAGTTTTAGCCGATTTGCCACGCCCCCAATGGGCGTAGATATATCCGTCATAGCTTTTTCATCTTGAGTTGTCAACACGAGTATATATTCTAAATTGCAACTCTCTAGCACTTCTAGAAGTAGTGTTTCTGAGATATCGGAAAATGCATTTACCGATTTGCCACGCCCCTAGTGGGCGTATCGGGAAAATCTTGACACTTTATAATTCGAGGGTATACATGAGTATATATATCAAATTTCAACTCTCTAGCTTCAAAACTGTGCAAATGGTTTGCGTTCATACGGACAGACGGACGGACAGCGTGACGGACATTGCACAAAACCAATATACTCATTTCACTTTGTGAATGAGTATAACAAGTAAGAAAGCTCTAGTCGGCGGTACCCGACTAGGAGATCCCCTGTACCCTGCGAAGAGCCGATATTCCAAACATTCTACGCTCATTTAACATATACATATATAAAAGCAATACATGCACACACACATAGACACATACACATACGCATAAGCACGCGCAGTTAGCGCAGAGACTGCGCTTGGGCTGCAGTATGGCTATATTATTAATCGTTGAACAAGTTTCTTTGTAGATAGACTTTCTTGATAAAACTTTCAGAGCGTAAAAATGTCATTCATATGTGTATATTTGCCAAAGCACAAGTCTCTAGTATTTGAAATACAGTTTTTACAAGTTTGAGGGGAAGGGAAGGAACCCCATCCCCGTATACAAAATGTGACAAAAATCAAAATTGTATAAACTCCATATCATACTAAATACAAATTTTGAAGACTCTAGCTTTAAAGATGCGGGAGATATAAATTTAGAACTGCATTTTGATAACGTTTAAAATCGATAACTTTAAAACGATCAAATTTATCGATTTTCTGAAACAAACTCGATCTGCGTGTGCTATACATAAAAAATTTCAAAAATGTCTCTAGCTCTTATAGATTCTGAGATCGACGCGTTCAAGCATACGGACAGACAGACGTACAGACGGACGGACGGACGGACAGACGGACAGGGCTAAATCGACTCGGCTTATCACCCTGATCAAGAATATATATACTTTATGGGATCTGCCACGCCTCCTTCTGCCTGTTACATACATTTCAACAAAACCATTATACCCTGATTTCCCATTTTCAATGGGTTCAGGGTATAAAAAGTGGGAGGTCTGACGCTTCTAATTATAGAGGTATTGAAAAACTATCTGCTATTCCAAAATTATTTGAAAAAATAATAACATCTACCTTACAACATTTTTGTGAATCGATAATTTCACCATCGCAGCATGGTTTTGTTCAAAACCGGTCTACTTCTACTAATCTATTAGAATTTACTTCATTGACTAGCAATGATAGTTTTTTAAACAAAATGCAAACTGATGTTAAATATACGAATTTTAGTAAAGCATGATATATTACTTCAAAAGCTTGATCAGTTAGGATTTTCCCCTAAACTTCTTTCTTGGATTTCATCCTATTTAAAGGGTAGAACCCAAAGAGTTGTGTTGAGAACAGCATTTTCGAAACTTGTTTTCGTTTCGTCGAGTGCTAGTCACTTTAGGTCCGTTACTTTTTCACTATTTATAAATGACCTTCCAAACCTTATATCGAATTGAAAGATATTTATGTATGCAGATGACGTAAAACTTTGTCTTTCGTATTCTAATGCACTTGATCATCTACGCCTACAAAATGATCTTAATTGCTTTCAACTTTGGTGTGTTTCATTTAAATTGTTCTAAATGTATGACAATGAGCTTCTGTCGTACTATTCCATATATTGCTAATTCTTTAATTAATAATTATTCCTTGTAACGTATTTTTTCAGTCAAAGATCTTAGTGTACTTTTTGACGCGGAACTTAATTTCAATTCTCATTCTCAACTATCATAAATTATGTCAAAAGTGTTCTTGGCTTTATTAAACGTTGGGCAAAAGAATTCAAGGATCCATTCATAACTTGTCTTTGTAGTCCAAGATTTCTTCCTGGTTGCTGAGCTCTAGGTTGGCATACACTTCTGCAATGTGCTGCCTTACTTTTAGAACTCTCTTATCTGCAAGGTCTACCATCACATCCATTGGGCTAGCACTTCGTCGTGAATACATTTCTTCCTGCTGACTGTTTCTTGCCTCGGATGTTTTCGGTTGCATTTTCTTGCTAGATCCTGGTTGGTCGGTGTCCATAGCGAGGTCGGCAATTTCGACCTTCATCAGGGACTCTTTATACGTCCTGATGTTTTCCATCATGCCATCATATATTTTTATACCCTGAACCCATTGAAAATGGGAAATCAGGGTATAATGATTTTGTGAAATGTATGTAACAGGCAGAAGGAGACATCGCAGACCCCATAAAGTATATATATTCTTGATCAGCTCGATGAGCTGAGTTGAAATAGCCCTGTCCGTCCGTCCGTCCGTATGAACGCAGCGATCTCGGAAACCACAAAAGCTAGATATATGAAGTTTTCAGAGAATACTCGTCTATAGCCTACTTTTCTTCCGCTAAGCATACCGTAAGAGCTAGAGACTCCAAATTTACTGTGTAGATTTGTGTAATGAATGCGGACATTTTGTCATTTTTGGATTTTGGATGCCACGCCTCCTTCGCCCCCAATTTGCAAAATTTATTTCAAATACTAGAGACTTGTGCTTTGGCAAATACATACATATGAATGACATGATTACGCTGCGCAGGTTTGATTAAGAAAGTCCATCCACAAAAAAAGTTATTAAACATTTAATTTCCCACACAATAGGCACATTGCAGCCCGAGCGCAGTCGCTGCGTCAGCTGCGCAGAGCGCGTGCTTATGCGTGCGTGCGTATGCATGTGTGTGTGTGCGTTGCTCGCAATATTTGTATATGTAAAATAAGCATATAATGTTGGGAAGATTGGATATTCGCAGGGTTCAGGGTATCTCGTAGTCGAGCCGTCTCGACTAGAGCACTCTTACTTATTTTTCCTTAAAATATTGATGGTCGACAACACTAATTTTTATCAGCGATAAGTTATTGGCAGTGAATTCTGCTGCCAACTTATCAAGCACTGATAATACATCCTTCCTTGCAATGGCCTGCAGGATGTTTTCGTGGACCTTTGCTTGCTTCTTTAGCAACCCGATCACTTTTGACGACAGCATCTTCTTAGTTTTGTTCCTGTTGTTGTCTTTGGCTTGACCCGTTGGAGGATTTTTTGTTTTGATTGCCTAGTTGATCGTGCTGTGCCTCTACTCACAGCTTAAATTGGCAAGCCAAAGAAAGATTTTTACAACAATTTAGCACTTTACTTTAACACATGTCACAAAAACGTTTGGTAGCCTTGTAGGTTGAATCGAAGGATCATGAATACACTTCAATCTTCAGTAGTATATTGATTTTATTCTTCTGAGCCAGTGCTTTTATATACTGACTCATGCATAATTTCAACCCTTAAATCTAGCTTATCTATTGCTGAGTTTGTAAGGCTCAGCGTTGGGCTTTATCTATTCTTAGCATGTCGCAGAGTTTGTAAGACTCAGCGTAGATGCTTATTTATTCTTAGTCTATCGCAGAGTTCGTAAAGGTCAGCGTAGGTCTTTGCGTACTTAGCCTATTTATAGATTCTACATGTGTGACCCTTATCATTTCTACGTACTTCAACCTAGTCGTGAGTGCGTAGATTACAAGTTTATGATCTTCGGCTGTTTCTTTATGTTCATGCCTGAACAATATTAGTGTATCAATAAGGACAAAATAATAAAAGTCGACATGCTAATTCACCATACAACAGTACTAATAACTGAATATGATAATATCAGTGAATTAGTATCATACCATAAAGCCAGACTTACGAGTGCACACAATGAACAACGTGCGGATCCTGACGCCACCTGGAGTGTTTCAACGGATCCTTGGATACTCAAGAGTTTAGCACCATTCGCATAGCCAGAGTGCGCTAAACGTCTACCTGCGATCTTGTGTAAAGGTGTGCATTACTAGGAATTAAGTTTTCATTATAACGTGATGTGTAAATTAGCCTCCAATAAGTGGTAAAAATATAGAGAGCTCAAACTTAAACACTGTGACTTATTAATTTATCGCAGGTGATACACAGTCGGCTGAGTTCGGGATAAACCGAGGTTCGTTACAACTGGCCCTAAACGTGGGAAATCAAGGTATAATCGATAACTTTTCTTCGTTTTTACGTACCGTAAGAGCTAGAGACTGTAGATCCGTTTAATTTGTATATGTAAAATAAGCATAGTATGTTGGGAAGATTGGCTCTTCGCAGGGTTCAGGGTATGTCGTAGTCGAGCCGTTTTGATTAGAGCGCTCTTACTTGTTATACCCTGAACCCATTGAAAATGGGAAATCAGGGTATAATGTTTTTGTGGAAATGTATGTAACAGGCAGAAGGAGACATGGCAGACCCCATAAAGTATATATATTCTTGATCAGCTCGATGAGCTGAGTTGAAATAGCCCGTCTGTCCGTCTGTCCGTCCGTCCGTCCGTCCGTCCGTCCGTCCGTCCGTCCGTCCGTCCGTGTGAACGCAGCGATCTCGTAAACCACAAAAGCTAGAGATCTGAAATTTTCAGAGAATATTCATCATTTAAATTGTCTACACTCATTGCTTCTGGTTGTGGTTGCTGATAATTTTGTCGAATATTCTGACTTGTTTGTCTATTAAAATTCTGATTTTGTCTTACGTTCTGACTTTGTTGTTGTTTGTTAAAGTTTTGGTCTTGTCTTACGTTCTGACTTTGTTGTTGATTATTCCTAACTATTTGGCTATTCTGTTGTCTGTTTTGTCTTTGGTAATCATTATATGCTTGATTATTTTCGTTTGAATTTCTGTTGTCTGTGTCTTGTCTTGAGTTTTGGTTAAATTGTCTGTTATTGTAATTTGATGAATAATTTTTGTCTTTTTATACCCTGAACCCATTGAAAATGGGAAATCAGGGTATAATGTTTTTGTGAAAATGTATATAACAGGCAGAAGGAGACATCGCAGACCCCATAAAGTATATATATTCTTGATCAGCTCGATGAGCTGAGTTGAAATAGCCCTGTCCGTCTGTCCGTCCGTGTGAGCGCAGCAATCTCGTAAACCACAAAAGCTAGAGATCTGAAATTTTCAGAGAATACTCGTCTATAGCCTACGCAGTACGAGTTTTTTTTAGATTTTCGATAACTCATCCCGTTTCCTAATTATCGATAAAAATGGATAACTTTTCTTCCGCTAAGCATACCGTAAGAGCTAGAGACTCCAAATTCACTGTGTAGATCCGTGTAATGAATGCGGACATTATGTAATTTTTGGATTTTGGATGCCACGCCCCCTTCGTCCCCAATTTGATTTTCAATTTCGTATTTCAAATACTAGAGACTTGTGCTTTGGCAAATACATACATATGAATGACATAATTACGCTGTTAAAGTTTGATTAAGAAAGTCCATATACAAAAGAAGTTATTAAACATTTAATTTCCCATACAACAGGCATATTGCAGCCCAAGCGCAGTCGCCGCGCTGACTGCGCAGTCAGCAGAGCGCGTGCTTATGCTTGCGTGCATATGCATGTGTGTGTGTGTGTGCGTTGCTCGCAATATTTGTATATGTAAAATAAGCATATCATGTTGGGAAGATTGGCTCTTCGCAGGGTTCAGGGTATCTCGTAGTCGAGCCGTCTCGACTACAGCACTCTTACTTGTTTTTATTTTATTTTATTAAAAAAAATAAAGAATGAAAAGAGAAAACAAAGAATAGAAAGGATTTGGAAATCCCTACACAATGTTCAAGATTTATGCTCTGCCTCAAAATATAATATCACTAATAAAACTCATAAATCGACACCATCGAAACTAGATCAAATAGAAATAGAGTTGACGTAGCAGTTAGTTAGTTAGATGGCTTAGTCAACTTATCAATACTAAGCTATACAAACACAAATATGAAAATTGAAACAATCTTTTATCCTCGCTTGACAAAAATTTTTCCCCTTTTTGAAAACGAAATAATAATGAAGAAATGTTTGCAAACGCGGAACAAAAAGCAGAGTTATTAGCATCAATGTTCGCCTAGAACCAACCCTACCCTACGAAGTCTCTAGCTTCACAGCCTCTCTGGACTCTTTGCCTGTTGCAATTGACGAATCGTACCTAACTGACCTTCAGGAGATTTTATCGGTTCTAAAAGAGCTCAAATGCAGGAAAACTTGTGCCTCAAAGCCCTCCGTCGGAAAGGTCTGGAATTTTTGTTTTAATTATAAATTAATGCCTTCGCCTAGGTTATTTTCCTCAGACATGGAAACTCTCCAAAGTTATCCTCATTCTAAAAGAAAACAGATATAGACCTATCTTCAGTTAAACAAACTTTTCGACTTTACTGAAAATAATAATATCCTTCCGTCACAACAGTTAGGTTTTCGCCGTGGACACAATACCGTTCACCCTTTGTATAGAATTAAAAAAATCGTTAAATCCAATTTAACAAATAAAAGGGAATAATATTTACATCCCAACCAATAGCATTAACCTTAATCAGGCGAACAAAAATTGGAACAACCTATTTAAATATTTAGGAGTAATTTTATACAAAAAACAATTAAGAACGTCGCAGTCGGGTGCCAGCGAGGTACTACTGGCCGGGTATGTACCGCAACGTGCGGGCATATGTGCGGCGGTGCGAGCCGTGTCAGCGCTGCAATAACAGCCAACACCAAGATGGTGTTAATAAATATTTTTGGGTCATCGGTAGAGGAGCTCACTAGTAACTCAACCATCCAATTTTAAAGCTTCTAGCTCTAAAACTGTAGGAGCTATAAACTTTTGCGGTATATATACCAAATTTCAAGTCTCTAGCATTCATGGTGCTCAAAATATTAAAGAATTTGAAAAATCACTATATATTCAGATCCGATTTGCCACGCCCCTAGTAGGGGTGGACATATAGTCGATCTTCATAACCTACGTGCCAAATATGGGCAATCTAGCTTTAAAACTGTAGAAAATAGTTTTACTCGATTTGCCACGCCCCCTATGGGCGTAGATGTATCCGCCATAGCTTTTTGATCTTAAATAGCCAACGCGAGTATACATTCCATCTAGCACTTCTAGAAGTAGTGTTTCTGACACATCGGAAAATGCATTTTATTATTTGTATTGCATAGTCATTTGTCATTTCGATGTTCCATTTTATGTTATAGTCAAATTCATTTAGTCTGATTTTCCATCTTTGTAACTTCATATTTGGTTCTTTAACATTGTTAAGCCAAACAAGTGGCTTATAACGGAACGGGTTGTTGGGCCGGCTATCCGCTGTTTGCGCCCAGGCAGGTCTCGTTCGAGATATGATCTGATCTTCGAGGCGCTCAAAATTTTGCGGTGGCAGGAAGAACTCCAGAAATCCGCTTTTAAACTCTGCCCAGATCACGTCCCTTAACCCGCTTGTAAGGAACCACCTGGCGACTTCGTCCACGAGCACCTCGCTCTCTGCCCTGGGCATGCCGTATGTGATGGCCCGCTCTTCCAAGATTTCTAAAAATCCGAGTGGGTCCGACTGGTCGTCATGCCCCACTTCCTGACCTGCTCTGCTATGCATCTGGGCGGGCTCCTCTCAGGCTGTAGTTGGTGCGCAGGAATATATTCACTGACCTTGAGAATCGGAGGCGGCTCTTTATCCTCGCCGTCGACTCTCGAATCTTCCCGTGCTCCACACTTTCGGCCCTCGGCCATCCCGCTGGTCGTCGGAACGCTCAGCTTCCATGATGGCGCAAGGATTGGTTCGTGTAGCTGAGCGTTACGCAGATCCGGTTCGGACTTCTGATAAGCTCGGCCATCGACACAAGGCGCCGCACCCCCTAGGAATGGCTCTGGCATCTTGGCATACCGTGCCTCCAATTCCGCCAGACGTGCCCAGACCCCCACGGAGTGGCCGCTAGTCTTGATGAAAACAGACAATCTCTTTCGAAGGTCTTCTACACGGCCGTCGCTTTCTAACCCGAACTCTTGGGTTATGGTTATCAGCTGCTCTTTGCACCGCTGATACACCCCCGGATTCTGGCACTCACCTCCTTCCATTTATGCTCTGCTCCTCTTTGCCTGTTTTCCCGTGTTCGCTGTACCGCTGGCTGTGTCTCGTTCTGTCGCTGATGTTTTTATACCCTGAACCCATTGAAAATGGGAAAACAGGGTATAATGGTTTTGTTAAAATGTATGTAACAGGCAGAAGGAGACATCGCAGACCCCATAAAGTATATATATTCTTGATCAGCTCGATGAGCTGAGTTACTTGTTTTTCTTTAAATTCGTCTAATTTAATTTCATTTGTTCTTCTTGTTCTCGTTGCCGATGTCTCTTTTTATATATATGTTGCAGCATTAAGAATTATGTTCCATTATTTAGCGCAGTGAGTTTCGGTCGCCTCTATTGTTATCTCTGTAGTTGTTGTTGTGATTATTTTTAAAGTTATTGCCTCGGTTGTAATTGTTGTAGTTGTAATTTCTACCGTGATTATAACCTCGGCCTCCCCTATTATTGTTGTTAGCACCTTGTCGATAATACAGGACAGTGTTAGTTTGGCCTGTTATCTCCGTGCAACTGTTTACAAATTTGGACACGGCATCATTCATGTTTGAGAATGTGCCTGCTTGCATGATAAGTTTTACCCAATCAATTGAACAATTTTTGTCTTTGCCAGTTTTTCCACCTCTTGGGTGTACTGGTTAGCTGTTTTGTTCTTTTTTTGAAGATTAAGAAGCTTAGCACCTCTTTTGACAATTGAATGTTGATTTCGGCAATAGTTTGCTCATTACTGATAAAATTCCTTGTATGGCGCCTTGTATTTCATGTGCGCCTTTGGAATTTTTCAATAAATTCAAAGAATCTAGAAAACTTTGTAGATTTTCTGGCTTTCCATCAAACTCTGGTATCAGAGATGTGGCTAGCCTGATAAATTCTACTTCTGTTTGGGCCATATCTGCAACTATTTCGATTGACTCAGCTTTCATTAAAACTGTCTCATCGAAGTAAGCTGGCGTGTTTAGTACATTAGTACATAAATAGTTGTAAACTATGTCTCTCCGATATATATCTAAGATTTTCTTTTAGATTTATCAAACTCAACACGTTCACGTTTAGTAATGGACACTATTTTGTTCCATTCCATTAAATATGTTCAATTGATCTTGTGTGAGATAAGTAAATTAATACTTATTGACAACGTTGATCGTTATTGGACCTAGCTTGTTGTATCTTGTGATAGTGTTGTTTTCTAGATTTTGTTAAATCATTAGCCTTGCTCATCAATTTTTTTCGCAAACATTTATTGTGTAACTTGTACAGTTTAAAAATTATATTTGCGCTGAGAATAACAACTATAATTATTAAAAGAGTATTTGTTAATCTACACTACTTGATTCTATTTTATTGATGACGTTTGCAGTGGAATCCACTGTTTTTGATTCGATTAGCGGCATTTTGTAAATGTTGCAGCATTAAGAATTATGTTCCATTATTAAGCGCAGCGAGTTTCGGTCGCTCTGAGAACTCAAGCACAACTGACTCTCGTGTCTCTTATTTCTCTCGAGCCTACCGCGAACCACACTCAGCGACAGCGACGCAACGCTGTCGCCGCGCTAAAGCGGTGCATTGCTAAAGACGCACCAACACACTCATTACACGCCGACACGCTGTCGACCCTCTAAAACGGGACTTCCCAATTCCATCATATTGCGCAATACTCAAAGGCGCAGCAACGCACACGTGTTCTTATTACGCAGTAACACGCTGTCGCCCGCTAAAACGGGACTTCCCAATTCCATCATATTGCACAGTACTCAAAGGCGCAGCAACGCACACGTGTTCTTATTACGCAGTAACACGCTGTCGCCTCGCTAAAACGGGACTTCCTAGAACCGACAACTTAATCAACCAATCAGAGCCCTTACAAAGGCTTATGCTAATGCTGATGATGATAATTATTGCGATATATCGAAAGACGCACCAATACGCACAACTAGAAGCCGACGCAATATGATGAAATTATCATTGTGAAATACCGAAAACTACAACCACGCACATACAAACTTAGTACGCGCCGACACGGCCATCCTGACCATAATAAGACCTCGTGTAGTTTTACAAAACTGCCTTACTGCATAATTCATTATACTCATTCACAAAGTGAAATGAGTATATTGGTTTTGTGCAATGTCCGTCACGCTGTCCGTCCGTCTGTCCGTCTGTCCGTCTGTCCGTCCGTCCGTCTGTCCGTCTGTCCGTCTGTCCGTATGAACGCAAACCATTTGCACAGTTTTGAAGCTAGAGAGTTGAAATTTGGAATATATACTCGTGTATACCCTCGAATTATAAAGTGTCAAGATTTTCCCGATACGCCCACTAGGGGCGTGGCAAATCGGAAAATGCATTTGCCCATACCTCAGAAACACTACTTCTAGAAGTGCTAGAGAGTTGCAATTTGGAATGTAGACTTGTGTTGACAACTCAAGTTGAAAAAGCTATGGCGGATATATCTACGCCCATTGGGGGCGTGGCAAATCGGGTAAAACTGTATCTTCTACAGTTTTAGAGCTAAAACGCCCAAATTTGGCACGTAGGTTACTGATACGATCCTATGAAGATCGACCAAAAATCTATATATCCACGCCTACTAGGGGCGTGGCAAATCGGATCTGACTATATAGTGATTTTTCAAATTCTGTAATATTTTGAGCACTATTGATGCTAGAGACTTGAAACTTGGTATATATACTCGGGTTGACAACCCAAGTTGGAAAAAATATGGCGGATATATCTACGCCCATAGGGGGCGTGGCAAACCGCAAAAGTTTGTAGCTCCTACAGTTTTAGAGCTAGAAGCTTCAAAATTGGATGGTAAGTTACTGGTGAGCTCCTCTATCGATGACCCAAAAATAATTTTTACGCCCCTTATGGGGTATGCCCGGCTAAAAAATACCCTGTAATTTTCGCATTTTTTGAGTGTAAGCATCCAAATTTCACATTTACGTTACTCTTCACCACTTCTAAGAACTGGCCAAAAATCATATGTCTACGCCCACTGGGGGCGTGGCAAATCGGTAAAAGCTGTACGCTTTTCCGATTCTCAGTGAGAAAATCAGAATTATATACAGATATTACTGCTGATCTCCTCTATTGATTTCCAAAAAATTATATATGTACAAACCAATTGTGGGCGTGGCAATGGGCGTGATCTGTGGGGGTGTGAATGAGTATCCCGCAGTCGGTAGCGCCCGACTGCAACGTTCTTACTTGTTTTATTTATAAATTTTCGAAAGTAATTTAAGAGTGATATTTTCCGTTTTGATTACAACTATTTTTGTTTCAGGGTTTCATACAACATTTTATCTTCAACTTTTAGTTTCATTCCTAAGCTGCTATAAAATTAATCTTTAACTATCCTTTTCATTATCATAAATTCAACTGGTTTTACATTACATCATCTTATGTTTTGCACTTGTGCTTGCATTTCGACCAATTCTTTCAACTTTTCTTACCAACCCCTTCAGGCATCCATACTGCCTCTTTCAACAGTTTCATGCTCAATCTTTTTAATACTGTCTCTTTCAACAGTTTCATTACCAACATTATTCAAATCCTTATTACTACTTTCTAACTCAACTGGTACATACCCTTCTGGCAATTTTCTTATATCGTCATGAGCATACTTGTATTTTCTATTATTTGTCAATGACCTTAGGACATATCTATCTCTGTCCAACAATTCAGCTTGCCGTTTCTTGCTATATACTGCAGCCGCTGATATATTTTGCACTACTCGAGCTCTTGAGTCTGCCAAATCACAATTCACAATGCCAATAAACAATTCTAAAGGGCTTGCCTTTGTCACTCGACTTACTGTGCAATTTAAGGCCAACTGTACCTCACCCAATGCGTCTTGCCAAGATCGGCTGCTAGCCTCAACTGCCGTCAGTAAGTTTTTTCAAAGTGCTCATAATGTGTTTCACCTGTCCGTTAGCTCTACTTGCGCCTGTCGCAATCAAATGCAAACTTATTTTCTGTTGAGAACAAAACTCACTAAATTTAGAGCTAGCAAAACACCTACCCTGGTCTGCTATTATGCGGTTTTGGTACTCCAAACAGAGATATAGCCAAACAAAGATACCGACGATGTCACAGCACCTATGCAATTGTCAGCATCAATCTTAAGTGTGTGTGTTAAATAAACAAATTTGGTAAAAGCGTCCACTTGGACAATAACATATTCCTTCTGATCAGACTTGCCACTCAACTTTCCTGTTACGTCTATGTGTATCGTGTACCAAGGTGTGCTGACCTTTGGTATTGGATGAATTCTAGCTTGAATTTTACCCGAGGATGACTTTGACATCTTACAAGTAATACAGTTTTCAACAAATTTTCGTATATACTTAGACATGCTATCGAACCAATAATAATCATAGGCCTTATCTAACGTCTTCTCTCAACCTAAGTGCATGACTGTCTCGTGAATCTGATTTATTACAGACCACCTGAATGCCCTTGGAATAATTGGCAAAGATCGAGTTCTACCATTTCTCTGAATTTTTCGATAAAGTAATCCTGCTCTTAACTCAAGTTTTTGCAATGTCCTCGGCAAGAGAATTGTCCTTCAATTTGTTCACAATATTGATAATATCTAAATCCTTCCGCTGTTCAGCAATAAGCCAATCACTAGATATCTCTGCCACATTAACTCGTTTTTCAGGAACTTTAGAAATATCAACCACCTCAGCGGATAAGATATTTCTGGAAAAGAAATCAGCATGAGCCATTCGTTTACCATCTCTATACTGCAAATCAAATCAGAACGACTGTAAATAAGCCCACCATCTTTGTGCTCTGGGAGATAGGTCACGTTTAGTTCTTGATGCTTTTAAGTGAGTTGCAATCGGTAAAAACCACAAAATCTCTACCCATCAAATAATGACGAAAATGCTTTATGGCCATGACAACCGCAAGGGTCTCCAACTCATAAGAATGGTATCGTGATTCTGCAGGTGAAGTAGCCTTACTGAAAAATTCAACGACATGCGGCTTGTTATCGATTTTGTGTAGCAAGATGGCTCCATATCCACGAGCACTTGCATCAGTATGCAATTCGAATGGATATTTGGGGTGAAAAATAACTTAAACTGGCTTCTGTGTTAGTACAGAAATAACTTTTTGTCTTATTTGTTCATGTTCTGACTTCCAAACAAACTCGTTCTTTTCCGATGTCAAAAGATACAAAGGCTTCATGAAACACAACATTGCATAAATTGCCGAAAGTAAGACGCTAATCCAATAAATTGTCTTAAAGTAGGGACTGACTGAGGAGGCGGTGGAGCAGTTAACGCTGAAACTTTAAGTGAATTTGGATGAATTCGGCCTGCGCTCAATTCGTATCCCAAATATTAAACTGTCGACTTGAGAAACAAACACTTTTTAATATTGAACATAAATCCAGCTATCGTGAGAATATCAAGAGCAATCTGTAATCTTTCTAAAGCTTCAGCTTTTGTCGTTGCCACCACCAATACGTCATCCATATAGACAACTACAAATGTATTTGCAAGTTCCCCAAGCGTATGCAAGTGAAATATTTCGCTTCCTTTATAAAAGATTTTGAATAATTTTCCAATAATTATTTAATTTATCCCTATCTTCGCCGACAAGATCAGTATACAATTTAGAAAATATATCATGATTTGAACAACAGTTTACAGATTTTGGCCTAACAATTTCAAATATTCCCGGTGACACAATGACATAAAAACCTTGTGACAGTATTTCTCGACCAATCACAATGTCGCCCTCCAAATACTGATCGCCAAAAACGTGGAACAGCATCTCAATACAATGATTGTTAATTTTTACGTTGCCAAGTATTTGCGATGTACTACAAATGCTGTCATTCCCAATACCCTTCAACATGACTACTGTGAGGAGCAATATAGACGGGCACGTAGTGTATGTTTAAGTGCATGTATTTGCTGTGCACTTATGCATATATGCGTGCCTGCATGTATTGTTCCACACAGCGACGCGAGTACGATAGTAGCGACCCTCGCTACTGGAAAGGGCGCAGAGATCGACGTAGTCTGTCTCTGTCGCTCGTATGTGTTCAGCGCATGGCTCGTGTCGCTCTCACGGCGATCATCGGCGACCGTTGGCCGAAGTACCGCTTGTGGGTGCGAGAAAGTAGTGTACACTTTCACTCGTATGCCAATAACGATGCTTTGGCCAATGAGAGGCTGCCACGCAGATTTGGGCGATTTGGCGTCACGCTAAATCACGTGATACTGCCGTTTTCGCGGACACGAGCGGCAGACAGGCCCCGATACAGAGCCGAGCTGGCGCCGTCATGGCGCGAAGCAGGGCCTGCGTCGCTGCTATAAAAAGGCGCCCGCAACTCGGCACCTGGACAGTCAAAGAAAGTAACAAGTAAGAGTGCTCTAGTCGAGACGGCTCGACTACGAGATACCCTGAACCCTGCGAAGAGCCAATCTTTCCAACATGCTATGCTTCTTTTACATATACAAAGATTGCGAGCAACGCACACACACACACACACATGCATACGCACGCACGCATAAGCACGCGCTCTGCTGACTGCGCTGTTGACGCAGCGACTGCGCTCGGGCTGCAATATGCCTATTGTATGGGAAATTAAATGTTTAATAACTTTTTTTGTGGATGGACTTTCTTAATCAAACTTTTACAGCGTAATTATGTCATTCATATGTATGTATTTGTCAAAGCACAAGTCTCTAGTATTTGAAATACGAATTTTGCAAATTGGGGGCGAAGGGGGCGTGGCATCCAAAATCCAAAAATTAAAAACTGTCCGCATTCATTACACGGATCTACACAGTGAATTTGGAGTCTCTAGCTCTTACGGTATGCTTAGCGGAAGAAAAGTTATCGATTTTTATCGATAATAAGGAAACGGGATGAGTTATCGAAAATCTAAAAAAAACTCGTACTGCGTAGGATACACACGAGTATATACTGAAAATTTCAGATCTCTAGCTTTTGTGGTTTACGAGATCGCTGCGTTCACACGGACGGACGGACGGACGGACGGACGGACGGACGGACGGACGGACGGACAGACGGACAGGGCTATTTCAACTCAGCTCATCGAGCTGATCAAGAATATATATACTTTATGGGGTCTGCGATGTCTCCTTCTGCCTGTTACATACATTTCACAAAAACATTATACCCTGATTTCCCATTTTCAATGGGTTCAGGGTATAACAAGTAAGAGTGCTCTAGTCGAGACGGCTCGACTACGAGATACCCTGAACCCTGCGAAGATCCAATCTTCCCAACATTATATGCTTATTTTACATATACAAATATTGCGAGCAACGCACACACACACACACACACATGCATACGCACGCACGCATAAGCACGCGCTCTGCTGACTGCGCAGTTGACGCAGCGACTGCGCTCGGGCTGCAATATGCCTATTGTATGGGAAATTAAATGTTTAATAACTTTTTTTGTGGATAGACTTTCTTAATCAAACTTGCGCAGCGTAATCATGTCATTCATATGTATGTATTTGCCAAAGCACAAGTCTCTAGTATTTGAAATAAGAATTTTGTAAATTGGGGGCGAAGGAGGCGTGGCATCCAAAATCCAAAAATGACAAAATGTCCGCATGCATTACACAAATCTACACAGTAAATTTGGAGTCTCTAGCTCTTACGGTATGCTTAGCGGAAGAAAAGTTATCGATTTTTATCGATAATAAGGAAACGGGATGAGTTATCGAAAATCTAAAAAAAACTCGTACTGCGTAGGCTATAGACGAGTATTCTCTGAAAATTTCATATATCTAGCTTTTGTGGTTTACGAGATCGCTGCGTTCATACGGACGGACGGACGGACGGACAGACGGACAGGGCTATTTCAACTCAGCTCATCGAGCTGATCAAGAATATATATACTTTATGGGGTCTGCGATGTCTCCTTCTGCCTGTTACATACATTTCACAAAAACATTATACCCTGATTTCCCATTTTCAATGGGTTCAGGGTATAAAAAGTGGAAGTATTGAGTGCCGACGAAAACAAGTTACGCTACAAGTTCCAAATTTCAACTCTCTAGCTTCAAAACTGTGCAAATGCTTTGCGTTCATACGGACAGACGGACAGACGGACGGACGGACGGACGGACAGACGGACAGACGGACAGACGGACGGACAGCGTGACGGACATTGCACAAAACCAATATACTCATTTCACTTTGTGAATGAGTATAAACACACTGCATTGTAATTTATCGCAAGGCGCTACATATAAATTTGTTGGCACGAACGCACAGTCGGCTGAGTCCGGCCCTGCTTAAACTCGGGATAAACCGAGGTCAGTGTATAAAAGTGGTGCGAGCTTGGGTATGATGATGTGCTGCGCTACGGGATCGAGTTCGGCATAAGTTTGACTGACACTCTGGACGCAATGCGGAGGCAGTTCGGCGAGTGGGTCACAATGAATGAGGGAAGGATTCCTTATTCTATCAGGATCGCGGAGATCTCGAACCTGCATGGACGCCGTTCGCCGCTGAGAGACGAGGCGCTGACCGCCGTCGAGGAAAACGAGCTGGGTGAGCAAGATGAGATCGTGAACGTGGCACGATTGTCTATGCCATCCACCAGTGCCGCCGCCGCCCGCCTGCAAGAGATGCAACGAGGATCGTGGAGAGCCACATCCACCCCGCAACCAGAAATAAGGCCACGAGGGCCGAGCTGCACAGCGCTGGAGTACCCAAAAGTCGCCAAGCAGGTGCGAGAATGGGGCTTCCGCTTCGATGGCACAACGAAGCCGCTGGAGTTTTTGGAGCAAGTGGAGTGGTCGGCCGACACCTATGGTCTGGACCTGGACCTGATCCTGAGGGCGATGGACAGCGTGGGAAACATTCGTCAGAGCTTCCAGGAGTTCTTTCTGCCCAGGGACTATATGCGGGAGTTGAAGGACGAGATTGCTCGACGGAGGCAGATGATGGGCGAGCCCTTCAAGGTTTACATGGTGGATATGCAAACCTTGATGCGGCCACTACGCTATGCGGAAGATCGTGAGCTTAAAACTATTTAAAACAATAGTTTGCCCGATCTGCGCGCATATGCTCGTCCATATCAGTTCTGCAACCTGACGGAGCTGATGCTGCGAACGATTTCGAGGATCTGGAAAGGGATCGGGAAAAGTTGCGGCAGCAACAGCGAGGCAATAAGACGCGGCTGATGGTCATGGACGACGCTGGGAGCCCGGAGGATGCGGAATACCACCGGAGCATGGCCGTTGAGGAGACGAGACCTCGACCCGCGCACAGGACATGCACAGCAGGGCCAAGGACACATGTCCAGAACCCCGCCAGGGCATGCCGGATATGTGGCCAAGAGGACCACTACGCCGTTGAGTGCCGCAACGAGCGCCTGGAGTTTTGTTGGCAATGCGGGCGCATCGGCGTCGAACTCGGAGCGTCAGCAGCCACTCCATGAGGATAAGGAGGCTGAGGCGTTTCGGAGGCAGAAACGTGCGCTATCACGGCATTCGCTGGGCGAAGAGGCGTGCCGCTTGGTGACGAGCAAAGGCAAACCAGCTGGGACAGGATGTCGCTGGATTGCTAAGCTGCGCAGAAGCCCAACAAAGTTTTCGGGCTACAGGGAAGAGGCCGGAAAGGTTTACCGGCACATCCCGCACCAAGCCGGCCACAAGGACGTGGCGGCGTGGAAACTGTGTGTGCCGACGGAGCGGCGCAAACAAGTTCTGAAGGAGAACCACGACGCAGCCAACGCTGGCCACCTTGGGAGCCGACAAACAATTGTTCGGGTGGCAGCGAGGCACTACTGGCCGGGTATGTACCGCGTATGTGCGGCGGTGCGAGCTGTGTCAGCGCTGCAATAACAGCCAACTCCAAGAAGCAGGACAGGAGAGAACAACCAAAGCTGCTTAGGATCAGACGCGACACTACAATCTACGGAGGCGGCAATGGAAGCCGGCCGTAGGGGACAAGGTGTGGGCAAAGGAACGCCACTTGTCCAATGCCGCGGATGGAGTTGCAGCGAAACTGGCCCCACGATATGGAGGACCATATACGGTGGTCAGTTTGATCTCCCCGGTTATCTGCCGGATCACTTCAGAGGCAGATAAACGGAGCAGGACGGCTCATGTGCCGGACCTCAAGCCATATCGAGCAGAAGCAGGTAAGTTGCAAGCCAGTTTATAAAAAAAAAAAAAAAAAAAAAAAAAGGGAGTGAATACACATAGCTATGTGTATTAACCAAAAACCTATATATGTATGTAGGGGAAAAAGTTAAAAACCTATATATGTATGTAGGGGAAAAAGTTTTTGTAAACATAAACATCGGCCGCACACACCAAATCCACGGCAAAAACAGCCAAAATGTTGTGAGCGGAACAACAAAGTTGTTTGTATGTGCGAATTATGTATTTCTTATAACAGTTTAATACATGGATTATGTATTTGTTTTAACAGTTTAATACACGAATTATGTATTTCTTTTAACAATTTAATACACGGATTATGTATTTCTTTTAACAATTTAATACACGGATTATGTATTTCTGGATATTTTAATATTGGGTGTAAGCTTATAAGCGCTTTAAGATTTTCAAATGCATCTATAAATTGTGGATCATTTGTATTAATTGATACACCTTTTTGTAAATATCTAATCATTGGGTAAGCTATTTTGGAATAGTCTCTAGTCGGCGGTACCCGACTAGGAGATCCCCTGAACCCTGCGAAGAGCCGATATTCCAAACATTCTATTCTTATTTAACACATATATACAATCAACACATGCACACACACACACACACACATGCATACGCACGCACTCATAAGCACGCGCTCTGCTGACTGCGCAGTCAACGCAGCGACTGCGCTTGGGCTGCAATATGCCTGTTGTATGGGAAATTAAATGTTTAATATCTTCTTTTGTATATGGACTTTCTTAATCAAACTTTCACAGCGTAATTATGTTATTCATATGTATGTATTTGCCAAAGTACAAGTCTCTACTATTTGAAATACGGATTTTACAAGTTTGGGGGAAAGGGAAGAAAAGGGGGGATGGTATCCAAAATGTGACAAAAATCAAAACTGTATGAACTCCACATTATACTAAATACAAAATTTGGAGACTTTAGCTTTAAAGATGTAGGAGATATAAATTTATAACTGCATTTCGATAACGTTTTAAATCGATAACTTTAAAACGATCAAATTTATCGATTTTTTGAAACAAACTCGATCTGCGCGTGCTATACACGGATCTACATAAAAAATTTCAAGTCTCTAGCTCTTATAGATTCTGAGATCGACGCGTTCATACATACGGACAGACGGACAGACGGACGGACGGACAGACGGACAGACGGACAGACGGACAGACGGACAGACGGACATGGCTATATCGACTCAGTTCGTCGAGCTGATCAAGAATATATATACTTTATGGGGTCTGCCACGCCTCCTTCTGCCTGTTACATACATTTTAACAAAACCATTATACCCTGTTTTCCCATTTTCAATGGGTTCAGGGTATAAAAAGTTTTGTGAAATCTTTTAAAGTGAACGAAACTTAAAGAAAAACAAGTAAGAGTGCTCTAGTCGAGACGGCTCGACTACGAGATACCCTGAACCCTGCGAAGAGCCAATCTTCCCAACATTATATGCTTATTTTACATATACAAATATTGCGAGCAACGCACACACATACACACATGCATACGCACGCACGCATAATCACGCGCTCTGCTGACTGCGCAGTTGACGCAGCGACTGCGCTTGGGCTGCAATGTGCCTATTGTATGGGAAATTAAATGTTTAATAACTTTTTTTGTGGATGGACTTTCTTAATCAAACTTGCGCAGCGTAATTATGTCATTCATATGTATGTATTTGCCAAAGCACAAGTCTCTAGTATTTGAAATACGAATTTTGCAAATTGGGGGCGAAGGGGGCGTGGCATCCAAAATCCAAAAATTTAAAAATCTCCGCATTCATTACACAAATCTACACAGTAAATTTGGAGTCTCTAGCTCTTACGGTATGCTTAGCGGAAGAAAAGTTATCGATTTTTATCGATAATAAGGAAACGGGATGAGTTATCGAAAATCTAAAAAAAACTCGTACTGCGTAGGCTATAGACGAGTATTCTCTGAAAATTTCATATATCTAGCTTTTGTGGTTTACGAGATCGCTGCGTTCATACGGACGGACGGACGGACGGACGGACGGACGGACGGACGGACGGACGGACGGACGGACAGACGGACAGGGCTATTTCAACTCAGCTCATCGAGCTGATCAAGAATATATATACTTTATGGGGTCTGCGATGTCTCCTTCTGCCTGTTACATACATTTCACAAAAACATTATACCCTGATTTCCCATTTTCAATGGGTTCAGGGTATAAAAATAATAATAACAATAATTGTGGAAACTTTGGATTCTATCCAAGTAAACAAAGCAATTAACAAAAATTAATCAAAATTAATCAAATTCATAAGTGAATAAATAATACAACTCAAAACAAAAAATGGAAAATCAACATATAATTGAATTGCAGCAATGCATTCAATTATTAACAAATGTAATAATAGCAAGAGAAGGTGAAGGCAGGAACCCA
This sequence comes from Drosophila nigricruria, assembly GCA_037075265.1. Classification (NCBI taxonomy): domain Eukaryota; kingdom Metazoa; phylum Arthropoda; class Insecta; order Diptera; family Drosophilidae; genus Drosophila; species Drosophila nigricruria. The sequence continues at coordinate 8,006 of JBAMCI010000197.1, read as the reverse complement.
ATCACAACACAAAGGAATTGCATCGAGAAGGAAACAAGATACTTACCGACGTTCAATGGGGAGGATGGAACATTACATGGATTCGTGTCTGCAGTGGACCAAATCATGGAGGAATATGATGACAACGACCAGGTTTTCACTGTCATATTCAACACAAAAATTCAAGGTCAGGCTAGAACTATGCTTAACATTAATCCACCAGCAAATTGGGCAGAATGCAAGAATCGTTTAAGACATCACTATAGGCCTAGAACGGATCAGATGGGACTAACTAGGAAAATCAATAACTTAAGAGTAACAAGCGTAAGAGATCTTGATAATAAAATAAGAACAATTGTTGAGGAAATTACTGATTTTTCGGTCTTTGAAAATAATAGTAGACTAGTTGATATTCTAAGTGGATTATTAATTCAAAGAGTTAAAGAATTATCATGTGGTCCGATGGCAATTGCCTTAATGAACAAAACAACTTTAACAGAATTAAGAAATGAACTTTCCAATTTCGTTGGTCTAAATTTTGGAAATTTGAATCAAAAATTATTAATAAAAAAAGACAATAATTATTCATCAAATTACAATAACAGACAATTTAACCAAAACTCAAGACAAGACACAGACAACAGAAATTCAAACGAAAATAATCAAGCATATAATGATTACCAAAGACAAAACAGACAACAGAATAGCCAAATAGTTAGGAATAATCAACAACAAAGTCAGAACGTAAGACAAGACCAAAACTTTAACAAACAACAACAAAGTCAGAACGTAAGACAAAATCAGAATTTTAATAGACAAACAAGTCAGAATATTCGACAAAATTATCAGCAACCACAACCAGAAGCAATGAGTGTAGACAATTTAAATGATGAAGAAGTAAATAAGAATTCAAACTACGAAAATAAACAGGAAGAGTTTTTTACAAACTAGCCTCGGACAAAAGAAAAGTTTTCATTAAGGGAACTATCGAGGGGGATCCTTTTCTAATTTTAGTAGATACTGGATCTACTATAAGTATAATAAACACCAAAAATATACATGAATCAAAGTATAAAATAATCGAAAAATTTTCAAAAACCATTTGCACTATTAATGGAATTATAAAAAATGACAGCTATTTAGTTAAAACAAAAGTACCAAGTGAATTCAAATATGCAGATTGCACAAGAATAAGATGGGTAGCTATGTCCCTGGAAACATCATATGATTTTCTATTGGGCATGGATTTTATCCAAGGAAATTTTGAAAATATTGACTTTAAAAAAGAAATAATTAAGCTTTGCAATGGAGTCGAAATTCCGTTTCTTTCCAAATTATCAGAAGATGTTTGTGTAATGGAAGAAGGTGAAATTGATGACTTTAAGCTAGAAGGGCTCAATACTGAGGAAGTTCAGATAGTAAAAAATCTTACGAAAAAATATGAAAAATTATATTTAAAAGAAGGTGATCAGTTAACTAACACTAATACAATAGTTCACAATATTAAAACCACAACAGATCATCCCATAAATTCAAAGCTCTATAGGGTTTCTCCAAAATATGAAGAAGAAGTAAGAAAGCAAATAATAGAAATGGAAAAAAGTGGAATAATAAGAAAAAGTAATAGCAAATATAGCTCTCCTATATGTGTAGTTAAGAAAAAAATTGATAATTCAGGAATTCAAAAATATCGCATCTGTGTAGATTATAGACGACTAAACCAAGTAACCGTTTCAGATAAGTATCCAATTCCTATTATGGACGCTGTATTAGATAAACTTGGTAAAGCCCAATATTTTAGTACTCTTGATTTAGCGAAAGGCTATCATCAAATATTAATGGCAGAAGAAGATATAGAAAAAACAGCTTTTATAACTCCAATGGGATTATACGAATATGTTAGAATGCCATTCGGATTAAAAAATGCTCCAGCTACATTCCAACGTTTAATGAACGAACTATTGAGGGATTATATAAACAAAATTTGTGTAGTATATCTTGATGATATTTTAATTTTTTCAACAACACTTGAAGAACACAAGATTGCTCTAGAAAAAATTTTCAAAGTACTTAGGAATCATAATTTGAAAATACAACCAGATAAATGCTCGTTTATGAAAAAACATACCGAATACTTGGGACATATTCTCACAAAAGAAGGGTTCAAACCAAATCCAAGAAAAATAGAAGCAATAAAAGAAATTCCATTACCAAAAACGAAAAAACAATTAAAAGGATTTTTAGGTATGACAGGATTTTATAGAAAATTTATCAAAGACTATTCCAAAATAGCTTACCCAATGATTAGATATTTACAAAAAGGTGTATCAATTAATACAAATGATCCACAATTTATAGATGCATTTGAAAATCTTAAAGCTCTTATAAGCTCACACCCAATATTAAAATATCCAGAATTTGACAAACCATTTACAATTACTACAGACGCCAGTGATTTTGCCATAGGTGCAGTTTTATCTCAACAAGGACAACCAATTGCCTATGTTTCAAGAACACTTAATAAACATGAGAAAAACTATAGTACAATTGATAAAGAATTTTTGTCTATTATACATGCCGTAAATTATTTCAAACACTATTTGATCGGAAATAAATTTCAAATTATAACAGATCATGCTCCTATAAAATACCTAAATTCAAAATTTAAAGGAAAAGAAATGACAGCTAGACATCAAAGATGGATTTTAAAACTACAGGAATTCGATTACGATATTATATATTTAAAAGGTAAAGACAATAAAGTAGCAGATTTCTTAAGCAGACAGGAAACAGCACAATTAATCAATACAGAAAATAAAGAAGAATCAAATTTTGATATAACAAATACACAGCATTCAGCAGATGAAGAGGAATTAACTCATTTTTATATAAAAAATGATATTGTCAATAAATACAAAACTCAGATAATAATTACCTACTCAGCAACAGATAATATTAATATATACCATGGAAGAAAAATAATTGAATTAAATCCAGCAGACACAGAAAATGAAATTGAAATAAAATTACAAAATAATATAGAGAAAGGAACAGTAGGAATTTTTTCAGAAGTACCAGACTCAGAATATCATAAAATACAATGTATATTAATCAACATTTTTCTCACTCTAAAAATATTAAATTTTTCAAATGTACAAAAAGAGCACAAGAAATTTCAACTGAGGAAGAATTACATAAACAAATTTCAATTTACCATTCAAAAGATTCATTACACAGCGGTATAAGTGAAACATTCAATTCACTAAAAGACAAAATCTATTTTCCAAAATTAAGGGACCATATTCAATTAATAATAGCAAATTGTAGAAAATGCAAAGAAATAAAGTATGATAGAAAACCGATAAAACCAAACTTTCAATTTACAGAAACACCAGATACTAAAAACCAAATTATACATTTAGATATATTTCACATAAAACACAAATCTTTTGTGACAATCATAGATAAACTTACAAAATTTGCAGTTGCTTATAATATTATGGATAGAAATTGGCGAACAAAGATGCAAATTATGATAGAACATTTTGCAAAATTTAATAAACCACAGAAAATAATAATGGATAATGAGTTTAGATCAGAACATATAATACAGTTTTTAAACAAGGAAGATATTTCAATACATTATACAAAACCCAATTCACATACAGGAAACGCTGATATTGAAAGATTACATTCTACATTAATTGAAATAATAACAGGAATAGATAATAATGAACTATCTATCGAATCTAAAATTCAATTAGCAATAATAGCTTACAATAAACGTTATCATTCAACAATAAAATGTACACCAAATTATGCTAAAGACACAGAAGATGCAAATAAATTAAAAATGACTATTGAGGAACGTAAGAAAATGATTATAAACAAAATAAATAATACAAGAGAAGAATACAATGAACAAAGACAGGAAGGTCCGATTAAAAATTATAAAAGAGTCAGACATAAGGATGAGCCTTATTTTAGATATGCAATGTTAGAAAACATTCATCCAAGTAACATTAAAAGACCGTTAAAGCAGGAAATTAACAACACTAACAAAAAAAATACAGATTGATAGCAGATTTGACAGTTTTTTTTTTTTTTTTTTTTTTCTTTATTCCCCAGATACTAATCATTTTAGCCATCATTATAACCAGGTTCAATACAGTACAGACAAGATTACAAATGGAACCGATATTAGTAAGTGCAGGTTATGCACCCATACAGATTCATCAAACCGAAATAGTAAACGAAACAATAATTATACTACACATTATTAACATTGACCCACTTCAGAATATTATAAAACAAATGGAAACAAACATAAGAACAGCCAATATTACTGATAGTGAGGAACTATTTGCAGAAATCAGATTAATAAAGGCAAAGATTAAATCCATTACACCTTTTAGTAGAAATAAAAGGGGACTTATAAATATAGCAGGAACAGCATACAAATGGCTATTTGGACTAATGGACGACGAAGACAGGACAGATATCTTAGAACACCTTGATATAATTGACCAAAATAATCATAACATCATAAACAATATGAACCAAGAAATAAGCATAAATTCACATTTTAACGACACAATACATAGGTTAGCAGAAATAATTAAGCACGACCGAATAATCATTAACGAAACACTGACAAGCATAAATGACCAAAATAAAAAAATCTTAATGAAACTCATATACAATGACCAAATGCAGAAATTAAAAAATATTGAATACAAAATAAATTACATTCAGGAAAATATAGCCTCTGCAAAGAATAATATAATTTTACCAGAAATTTTATCAGAAGAAGAAATAAACAAATTTGATATTGATTTTTATAAATTAAAGTTAATTCGTATGGGCATTTTGAAATACAAAAATAATTGCATAATAATAGCAATAACAAGTAAGAACGTTGCAGTCGGGCGCTACCGACTGCGGGATACTCATTCACACCCCCACAGATCACGCCCATTGCCACGCCCACAATTGGTTTGTACATATATAATTTTTTGGAAATCAATAGAGGAGATCAGCAGTAATATCTGTATATAATTCTGATTTTCTCACTGAGAATCGCAAAAACGTATAGTTTTTCCCGATTTGCCACGCCCCCAGGAGGCGTAGACATATAATTTTTGGCCAGTTCTTAGAAGTAGTGAAGGGTAACGTAAGTGTGAAATTTGGATGCTTACACTCAAAAAATGCGAAAATTACAGGGTATTTTTTAGCCGGGCATACCCCATAAGGGGCGTAAAATTTATTTTTGGCGCATCGATAGAGGAGCTCACCAGTAACTTACCATCCAATTTTGAAGCTTCTAGCTCTAAAATTGTAGGGGCTACAAACTTTTGCGGTTTGATACGCCCCCTATGGGCGTAGATATATCCGCCATATCTTTTTCAACTTGGGTTGTCAACCCGAGTATATATACCAAATTTCAAGTCTCTAGCATCAATAGTGCTCAAAATATTACAGAATTTGAAAAATCACTATATAGTCAGATCCGATTTGCCACGCCCCTAGTAGGCGTGGATATATAGATTTTTGGTCGATCTTCATAGGATCGTATCAGTAACCTACGTGCCAAATTTGGGCGTTTTAGCTCTAAAACTGTAGAAGATACAGTTTTACCCGATTTGCCACGCCCCCAATGGGCGTAGATATATCCGCCATAGCTTTTTCAACTTGAGTTGTCAACACAAGTCTACATTCCAAATTGCAACTCTCTAGCACTTCTAGAAGTAGTGTTTCTGAGGTATGGGCAAATGCATTTTCCGATTTGCCACGCCCCTAGTGGGCGTATCGGGAAAATCTTGACACTTTATAATTCGAGGGTATACACGAGTATATATTCCAAATTTCAACTCTCTAGCTTCAAAACTGTGCAAATGGTTTGCGTTCATACGGACAGACGGACAGACGGACGGACAGCGTGACGGACATTGCACAAAACCAATATACTCATTTCACTTTGTGAATGAGTATAAAAATTCCAAAAAAGTATATAAGTGTAGATGTTAAGTTACTTATCCCAATGCCTAACATAGATTATATCCAAATTGATCAAGAAAATTTATTAATTATAGAAATTAACAATAAGACACTGGAATATAAACCAAATACAATCTTAAAGGAACTTAAATTAAGTAAAAGTTGCACTATTACCAACAGTTGTAAATTTATATTTAATAATATCACAAGTATCGAAGAAATAGATGATGACACAATAATAATAAAAAATGCCAGAAAAGAAAAGCTGCATCAAAATTGTGACAAAAGAAATATTATATTAAATGGAAATAACCTCATACAATTTGGAAATTGTAAAATACAAATTTTAAAAGAAACATTTTCCAATGAAAAAATAGAATTTTATGAAAAATATTTTTATCCCACAGAACTATTAAATCAAACTTACAAAAACACTATTAATTTCGACCATTTAACAATAAAAAACTTTGAAAATTTAAAAGAAATCACAGAATTGAAATATGAAAAAAAGTAACAAATAGCATTATGCTAATATTTTTAATCATTTTTATATGTTTTATTTTTATATATACTTAAGTTGCAAAAGGCAAAATATTAATATTAATTTAAAAAGAATTCAGGAGAATTCATACTCTAAGAGGGGAGGAGTTATGCCATCAGCATCACTTCCCACAATGTCAGCTGACACCATACCATTAGCATCACATCCAGTAACTACAGTTGACACAAAAGGTTTACAATCGTCTTTAATGTAGAAAACACATTAACCATAAGTGTCATAAGAATTAGAAAACCAAAGACCAGAAGTGTCATAAGAATTGTGGACACTTATTGCAAACCACTTAACTCAAAGAGCATATCCAATATTATAAACATAAATAATCGTCACAGCCCAGCTGCATAATGTAAACATACTCTAGCTCAGCATATCCAATATTGTAAACACAAAGCAGCATACCCAATATTGTAAACACAAACAATTGTCGCCAAGAATGGTATAAAAGATCCCTTAGAATTAAATAAGAGTTCAGTTGTATTGTATATCACAAATAAAGAACATGTATTAAACTGTTATAAGAAATACATAATCTGTGTATTAAATTGTTAAAAGAAATACATAATTCGTGTATTAAACTGTTAAAACAAATACATAATCCATGTATTAAACTGTTATAAGAAATACATAATTCGTGCTTATGCGTGCGTGCGTATGCATGTGTGTGTGTGTGTGCGTTGCTCGCAATATTTGTATATGTAAAATAAGAATATAATGTTGGAAAGATTGGCTCTTCGCAGGGTTCAGGGTATCTCGTAGTCGAGCCGTCTCGACTAGAGCACTCTTACTTGTTTTATTAATAATTTTTGATTCAAATTTCCAAAATTTAGACCAACGAAATTAGAAAGTTCATTTCTTAATTCTGTTAAAGTTGTTTTATTCATTAAGGCAATTGCCATCGGACCACATGATAATTCTTTAAATCTTTGAATTAATAATCCACTTAGAATATCAACTAGTCTACTATTATTTTCAAAGACCGAAAAATCAGTAATTTCCTCAACAATTGTTCTTATTTTATTATCAAGATCTCTTACGCTTGTTACTCTTAAGTTATTGATTTTCCTAGTTAGTCCCATCTGATCCGTTCTAGGCCTATAGTGATGTCTTAAACGATTTTTGCACTCCGTCCAATTTGCTGGTGGGTTAATGTTAAGCATAGTTCTAGACTGACCTTGAATTTTGGGGTTGAATATGACAGTGAAGACCTGGTCGTTGTCATCATATTCCTCCATGATTTGGTCCACTGCAGACACGAATCCATGTAATGTTCCATCCTGCCCATTGAATGTCGGTAAGTATCTTGTTTCCTTCTCGATGCAATTCCTTTGTGTTGTGATTGGGTTTCTGCCTTCTCCTTCTCTTGCTATTATTACATTTGTTAATAATTGAATGCATTGCTGCAATTCAATTATATGTTGATTTTCCATTTTTGTTTTGAGTTGTATTATTCACTTATGAATTTGATTAATTT